>JANHFX010011206.1:0-14578 GCA_027560015.1 Chloroceryle amazona | reverse complement strand
TACTAGATAAAAGGAACACAAAGCCTGAATAAAGTTGAGCATTGTTGCTAATTCACACTGAATCGTCTCTTTGCTCCGCAAGCCCGCGCCTCCGCAGTGAGTGATTTTTCATTTCTAGTGAAAACTCTTATTTTTACCCTAACTGATCACAGCAGAAATTTCACAGCACAACTGCTTAATACAGAGACACACACACAAAAATGCTACAGGGATGTCCAGACATCATATAACCCACCATCTTCTGAGGGCTCACTCTGCCCTGACTGTGGTGGAAGAGGTCAGAGTGGAGAGCCACAGAGGTTCAGTGTGTTTTGAAATGCAACTACAAATGATAGAGTAATAACCCTTTGTATAAGTATAATCCTCTGCCTACACTGTCCAGTAGATGGAGGAAGAGATGGCAGGAAATATCCAAGTGGTGTGGGGAGGGATTTCTCACCACTTGAATACAGCCCAGAGCTCGCAGCTAGAATGCTACTGATGTAATGCCGGTCAAAATTTTGCTTCGTGAGGTTCCTCTCCTTTCACTGTTTTATTATTATTGATCTGGTAAAGCTTGGAGCGTTCTGTCTTCAGACAAGGTAGGTAAAGAGAGGAGTGTGCTGAGCTATTGCCAGCATGTGGTAGGCTGTATCTCTGATCTTGGTGGTCCCTCTAGAGGTAAGAAAGCAGTGCTGTTTCCAAAAATAAGGATAGGAGGGAGAGTTCTGAGACACTGGCGCATATCCAGGATTGTCTCAGGCTGAGATTCATCTACTACTACAAATTAGCAGGTTCTAGTACGCATCGAGTTGTAACAACGTAACATACCCATCAAGGGAGCATAAACTCTGGTACTGCACGCAACTCTGCCTCATTTCCAGCTCCTTAAACCCTAAGGCTAAGGACTTTTCAATGTGCTCAGTAAAAATGCTTATACTTGATGGGTTTCTTTTTCCATACATTCAAATCTTTCTCCTCCAGCATTCATGTCTTCACTTTCAAACACTGAATGGAAAACTGAAAACATTTAAATAAGCACTGTTATCTGAATAAACAAAAATTGACATCAGTGTTTACTGAATTATTTTATATCATCCAATTAAGTTTATTTATGCTCAAAGATATCCAGCTCTGTTACCAAGAAAAAAAAATTTTTTTTTTTCCTAGGAGCACTGGATCTTCTGCTTCTTTCTCACAGTGATTACATATTGATCATGTGACGCTCAAGAAAAGAGATAGCAACAAAAGCTCTTTGTCCAATTGCTGTGCTGCCTATTGGCAGCATTTCACAATATGCAAACCCAATTTCACACACACAAATACATATGCCTTCTGCTCTGCAGACACAAACAGTCAGTGGAGCTCTAAGCAACCAACTTGTCTCTGTTATCAGATGAACTGTGTGACTGTGAACAAGTTAGCAGGATTCCCAGGAGAGTTGCAAAGGATTTTGACATTGCTTTTCAGGGGAACTGAGTTGCATCTTTCTTGAAAAGTACAGAAGAAAACATACATGTACAAACCTGGGAGCCAGAGCTGACGCAAGCTGGAGAGCAGTGCCTTGCACTGTGCTCCCTGAGGTTGTGGCAATCTTCCTGGGAATACAGCTACTCATCCACAGGCTGCATCACTCCAAACCTGAGTCATTGGTATCAGCACTAGTTTCTCACCATGGCCCTTCACTGGATCTCAATCATTCTGGCCATCACAGGAGACTTTCCAGGATAAGTGCTGGGGAGCCAACAGAGCCTTCTGAAGCAAGACACGATTCATGTATTTGTGCACATAGCTTAAGTGAGAGAGGAAAAAAAAAAGACAAAAAAACCAACACACACACACACAAAACCAACCAACCCCTTTATCTCACCTGACAGCTTTTCCTGGTTTAGTATGGTGGCTCCCTGCGCTTTGCCTGGAGTGCACATACAAGTTTTCACTGGCAGTTCCATGGCCTCCAGTCTGATAATGGGCTCATCCAACTCCAAAGGAGTCTTCCTGACCAGCAACCATTAAAAGCTTTAATGTGACTGAGACACTAGTCTCCACAGCATCCTACGATCTCTCCACTTACATGCTAGTTCTTACAGCGTCATTCCTGCCAGACTAGACATGATTCAGTGATCCACATCTAGCCCATTCAATTATTTGGGGTGCGGCCAAACCACCAAGACCAAGAGTCAGCAATTTTTAATTAGTGGATACCTGAGTCACACAGCAATAAAAATAAAATATAAATAAATAAATAAACCACCACACACAACACCCGAACCAAAACCAACCAAAAGAACTCAAATTTCTAAGTGCTAACATTGAATATGGTGCCAGTTCTCCCTGGTGTGATGTAGCTGCCTCAACTTTCTGCCTTTGTTCAATTTACTAAGGAATTAAGGATGATAATTTGTCAATAAGGAAAAACGGTCTTTAAAATGCTACAAGATGCAAACTGCTCTGAGTATTCTGGCTAGTATTGGACATTAGAATAATTGCAATGAATATATATTCTTGCCTTCCTTCCATTTGCTTTGAAGAATCTCAAACAAACAAGACTTCAAAAGAATCGTAACAAATTGTGAAAGATATCTTTGGCAAAGTGTTCCTGGCTTCCACAGATTAAAAGATGCACACAAGATACACTCTCAACACAGGCAAAGGAGTATCAAGATTACAGATCACTAGTACATCTAGATAAATTAATAAAAGAATAGAAAATTGTCCAGCTCCTGTTAGCTGAAATGACAAATCACAGTGGCACACTCAAGACGTCCACGAATGTCAGGAAGATTATGTAGCAAGAGTGATACAAGATTGAAGAATCTACCAATTCACTCATATATGAAGATCATCCTGAAATGTGAAGATACTTCCATCCATCCTCAGAGTTGAAATTGCTTTCAACTTAATCACTTCCATTTCTTTTAAAATAGCACTGTGTGTATGGTAGCTCTCTTTCAAGTGAGGTACATCAAAGCACTCTGTACTCAAGCAAACTTGACAGGCTTCCTTACAGAACCTCCCCATTGTATATTTTGTCCATACCACATAGAAAGTACGTGTCTCTTTCAAATCACACTGTATTATCAAGAGCCTGCACAGACTGTCATTGCAAATGACCTGTTATCTGTCATAGCTTCCTACTCAGGAACTCCAAGCTGAGCGTTGGAGCTTTAATCCCTAAAAAGCATACAAAGAAATTTGTCTTCAATTTGGGGGCATGTGCCAGTCAACATCAAATTGCTGTGAAGTAAAACCTGCCTGCTTTTGCTGCTCTCCCCTTATTAGAAAATTACTGTAAAACTGGTTTCTGCATGTAACATCTTCATTTATTTGAAACTACTACATGCACACATTCATTTACTGAAATATTTTTGCTAAGAGTATTCAATGCCTTCTTTTAAAATATGCACACATGTCTAGACTTTGAGATAGAATATAATTCTAGATATACACCTCAAAAAGTTCTGTTAGGAATAAATTTGTAGTAATGGATAGAGAGTTAGGAAGAGGATCTGGGTGTTGTTAATAAATTTATTCTGTTTAAACCAGGATGTTCTCTGAAAACTAGTGAAAGAGCAACATCACTAGATACTACTGGAGAATTAGAAGGCAAGTGGCAGTACTAGATTTGACAGCTTTATAAACAGAAGCATTTCATTATCCGGAAAAGGGCCACATGAAGTTCAGCAAATTTCAGTACAGTACCTCCATCATTCTTGGCCAGGATTGCACAAGTAGAAATCACAACAGTTCTCACAGCAGGCCATATCTATGCTTTTCTCTAAATAGCGGTCAGAGTAGCCAGGAGCATGATGTCCTCCTAAATCCATCTGCTTCATATTGCAAAAAGTTTGCAGGCAGTTAGCATGACAGTGTTTGGGAGCATATTGAGAATGTAAGATGCAGCACAGCCATGCTAAGCCATAAACCACACTGAGGCAAGCAGTGTCCTTTGGGCTTCCAAAGACCTATTTCTGTGTCAGGTGGGACGGGCTATGTTGATTGTTCAGGCAATCAACATAGCATGCATACATAACTATTCAGTCTTCTACTTCTGAAGAAATTTATTTTCCTCAGTTATATCACTAATATACCAGGAAAATCCGCTCTGTGAAATAGAGAGCTACTCACTCAGATTATGGCTATTTGTACAGCTGGTATAGCAATAGTACCAGAAATGTTTCTGGTGCATGCAGAACTGAAAGTAACCAGCAGCAAAACTCCAGCTGACTTCAAGGGGAACAGAACTGAGCTGTTGCAGTAATAAGCATCAGATTTTCAGATTTAAAAATCTGGATTATGGGGAACCCTCAGTTAAACCGTGGTGATGATATGCTTATGATATGTTTAGAGTACACTAATACAGCCTTTCAATGTTTTATGAATTCCACTGAGCAACCTGGCTGTTCCCCACCCAGCTGAAGCAGGTCAAAGTCCAACAATGCTTCCAGTGACGTCCCCTGACAGACATGAGTAATTACCCTGGAATCTTATTCCTAAGAACTCTTCCACAATACACTGCATTTGCCAAATTGACATTTTCATTCCCTATCAGCCTCTTAGTTAAGTAGTTCAGGTGCTCATGAAAAAAAATCCTTGTTGAAATTATGCCATTTGCTCCTGTATTTTAGGAAGAAGCTAAATACAGGAAGGCAGGACAAATGAGGTGGTGTTCTGCAATACTGCTCAGATCATTTAGCTGTTACTATAGTTAAATAAAACAGTGATGATTCCATGACACTATAAAATTAATCTTGATATACTTATATAGATTTATGTTGCAAATAATCCAAATGTGAAAGTAGTTGAAAATGGATGGATTCACTGCATATAACTTCCCCTACATCATGTATTCACTTTCCCTACTTCATGATCCATGGAGTATTAGAGATCCATCAAGATTTCTCTGATCACATGTCACTGCCTTGCTCACTCATTTTCTCTACCTGAAGTGTCTTAAGTGAAATGTACATTGATATTCTTAAATTTTACATCATGACTGAAGTATTTCCATGGGGAAAAAAAATCCCACTCAAAGTGGATGGGTACAGTGGAATAATGATTCTTCTGTTATGAGGAGGATGTTGTAGCTATGCTGGAGAGCTCTGTCAACTCACTTTGTGTTCTGCAACCTCAGAATATTTCGCTGCTTGCCCTCATTTAACTGCAGACCATTAATCAGTGAAAACCATGTATTTTGGCTTCAGAAATTACTCAAAAACCACTAGAGAAAAGCCATGAAATAATATTCAGCATAACCTAATCTGAACTCAGAAGCAAAAAAACAGTAGATTCTTTTATTACTTCTCCTGTGTTTTTTCCTCTGAATTCAGTCAACCTGTATTACAGCTCCACATAGTTGAACAAGAAGGATGTCATTCAATCTTTTATAAATAATTTCAGTTTTCAGCCTCTTTCATTGATGGTTATTAAAAAAAATAATCAAAGCCAACATTGTCTTTTTGTTTCCAGTAACTACATTAACTGTTGCTCCATCTTATGTACAAAGCCCACCACATCATCTCACATTACCCATTTGATTTCAGTGGAAGCATTTAGATGAGTTAGATTTGCAGGATTATTTGCATCCAGTGCTTGTATAGCATGACAGTTATCAGTTACTTGGGCCACAGCTAACTTGTTCATAGAACAAGGAAGTGAAACTCAAGCACAGAGGATTCAAATGTTCTTATCCATAGGTAAGGCCAGGCTTCCATAAGAACTATTACCAGATCTACATGCAGTTGGATCAACCAGGAGTAGAAATTTGACCTATATAAGGATATGGTGGTGGAATCTCCATCTCTGGAGACTCAAAAGCCACCTGGACTTGTTTCTGAGTGATCTACTCTAGGCAATCCTGCTTTGGCAGGGAGTTGGACTAAACGATCTTTAGAGATCCCTTCCAACCCCTACCATTCTGTGATCTATAGAGATCACATTTTGATGCAATTAAAAAAAAAAAAGAGTATAAACTACCAAGCTTATACCAACTTTATAATTTTGTGTGAGCTTTATGTTGGCTGTCAAAGAATGGGCTATTCCTATTCTTGTATAAAGTAACTGCAGTACTAACAGACAATTGTTGATATAACCAGTACAAGCATAACCCAATTAAATGTATTAAACAAACCTGAACTACTAAAGAAACTTTATGCCAGATCAAAGGTTTGGTCATGCAGCAACACATTTTTAAACCACTTGCAGGAATCCCGAAGGTAAACTTAATATTCCATTCAACCATAACCCAAACTGGTGCCAGCATCAGTGGCTCTACGTCTGCAGAATTATACCTCTTATTTTCAGAGCATAATTAATAATTTAAATCTAAGGATAATGTGGTGGGCTGGTTTGGTGGATTTTTTTTTTTTTTTTCCATTTCACTTCTAGATCATCACCACGGAAATGCTTACCTGAAATCTTTAATAAACATGGTCAGGTAGTAAAACCTAAGTATTGGAAAAGTCACTCTAGTCTGACGTGGTTTTTTTCCATAGTTGCCCCTCTGATCTAACATACACATTGTTCTAGCAATGAACATCTGATGTTATTTAAGAGCCAACTTTTGCATGGCAACACCAACGAAGCATATCAGTCTTCAAGCATTGCTCTCAACATCAGCCTCTAAAGACTTTTAACATTTCATGGTCACTCCTCTTAATCACCTGCTTCTGCTCTTCATCTCCATCCTACCATATGCCTCCCTTCCTGCAGCCACTTACCCTAATGTTACTGAGATGCATATCCCTTCACCCCTGCATTCCAGAGCTCTTGCTCTACAGCAACACGTAGGCACAAAAAGCCAGTTTTGAGCATACAAACGCCTGCATCGGGATAACTTTAAATGGCACTTCCTTTAAAAGAGGATCAGAGCTCAGTTCAGTTCAATTCTGGTGATTATTTACAAAAAGAAAAATCAGACAAACAACAATAAGACCACTTGGCTTTTATAACTAAGTAACACAGTAAATTGCAAACTGCAAGTAGCAAACTCAGAAGAATTCTACAAGCATTTTCAAACAAAGAGTAAGTTACGAAATGTAACAAGCTTCCACAAAATAAACATCCAGCAGTATCAATCAAATTATTTCTTACAGGCAATACCTACTCTAATCACAGTCACATACTAAGCAAAGCAATGACAAACACAAAGATTGACTTTTGCCATCTGTTTTGAAATTGTTAGACCAACACTTAAAGACAAAACACAAGCTGGCATTTCTTAAGACTGAGACCATTAGTGAGTGGAGAAACATGAAGTGCTAGTTTGCTTTCTTGCCAAAGAGAATCTTGTACAAATGCAAAATATGGTAATGTACGAGTGTTTCACAGATACTGTTTATTTACCATATTGATATCTCTAATTTCAGTCGGAGATTTATACCTTTTTTCATATGAAGTGTTTCTCACTCAAAACACTAAGCAAATGTAACTCCATTTTTGCCAACAGTACAGAAGAGATGGGTCTCACACATTGCCCTCCAAGTAATTCTGATTGGGACAGAAAACAATAATGAATTTATTGGAAATTGTGCACACAATCACAGCAATGCAATGTGAAAAGCAACTAAATAGAGCCCAGCAGACTCTTGACAGCACTTTTCATCCAACTCTGAGGTTAAGTTGCAGAATGAGCAATGTCTCACCAGTTAGTTCCTCTCCTCACTTACACTAGTGGGGGTGGTGGATATTGACCTTTTGTCCTAGAGCAGAATTTACCTGAATGCTGTCTCTATCACCCTTGTTAGAGGAACCATCAGTGCTGATTATTTTAAACAAGCAAACAAAAATACTTACTACTGAACCCTTCCTCCCATGAGGTGCTAACTATCTGTTCAGGGCACAGTTTTTACACGTCTGCATGTGTTCATTGAAGAGTCACACATGGAGAGTCACCCACACATAGAAGAGTCACACATACAAAATGGGAGTACCCCTGGCAATAAGATGTGAAACCACTTTGAGTTCATTTTACCTTTCCATCCAGGTATCCCTTCAACTGGATTGTTCATTTAACACACTTTTGAGAACAGTCATCACATTGCTTTTAATGCTATCCAAATGGAGGCATGTTTCTGCATTGTTAATAATGCAGTGGGTGTAATGAGTCACAATGCAATGAGTGAAAATAAATAGCACTGACTCATGTCTATTAAAGCATGCCTCAGCTAGATATGTTGTGACTAGAAAATTAGCAGAAAATCATCTTAGGAAGCAGAAGTCATCTCTTTCTCCATGAAGCTTGAGAAAGGTAAATTCACATACTAACCAGAAATTACATAGTTACTTGTCTCCTTCAACATATGGCCATGTGTCTGGCAGTAGAATATGTCCCAAACATATAAAAATACCAAATTCTTTCAGCATAGTGGCATGCAATGATTACATTAGCAGCCCTTGGACTCCAATAATGTTTTACTGAATGGTGGGATTACAAGTAAAAACACAGACTCCAGTTTAATATAAAGAGTAATATGCTTTTACATGTATTATAGTAATAATCAAGAAATATAAGCAGGGTAGCAATGCACCAGTTAATTACTGTCTTGCTTTACAGAAATGAAGAAAATCAGCAATCACCACTTCAAAAACATCACCTGGGTTCACACTTCAGCTGGGGAGCCCCTCAACAGCCATCCCCTGCAGATCCTCAGTAATGGGGAAGGTGCTACATGGTGCATCCACCTGTAGGTGAGGTTTCAGGAGTCAGCCCAAGGGTCTCACACTTTTTATACTCCGTAAAAAACAACAGACATAACTAATTTCTGTAAGCTCTCTAATATGTGCCAAGTGTGGACATACACTGTCCCTTGATCCATAAGGTTCACACACACCTGAACTGGCCAGATGCCTGGGTGCAGCTGTTACAGTCAAAATACAGCTGCACACAATGTACAATCATCCAGATTGTCCTGTTCACATCCTGTTTCTTCTGGGCAGAGGGTCCAGAACAGATATCATCTGTCAGATTCACTAAATGCAATTTATAGATGGTGAGCTCAAGGACAAGTTAAACAATCACTAATTAAGCACTTGATTAAAGATTCTTCCATAAGCAGTGATCAGTCATTGCTCAATAAATTTCCACCGCAGACGATCAGATGCAGACTTGGTTACACTTATCGGGCACTGTTGCAGAACCAGATCTCACTGTGATCCATGACCAGATTAGGATACACTATTTCTACATACTGCAGCCCCAAGCCACAAGCTCATCAATACCAACACAACCTAGCAAGGTGTAGCACTTCTAAATAGCGGATCAGGGAACATGGTACTTGAAACATGTAAAACGTGCAGAATATGGCAGGATTTACCCCAATTCCAAGTCTGCTGAATTTTTTTTTTTTTTTTTAAATAATCTCATGGACACAAAGTAAACCATGCTGTAACCATGGCAAGCATCCTGGAAGACAGTGCAACATAGACCAGCCAGCACTGCAGGAAAGTTGAAGACTCCCTCAGGGGCAAGGTGAACATGAGCCAACAGTATGCCCTGGCACGGAAGAAAGTGAACAGCATCTGGCCTATATTAGCAGGACCATAGCAAGTAAATCAAAAGAAGTGATTACTACCTTCTACTTAGCATTCATAGGATCACATCTAAAATATTGCATCCAGCTTTGGGACCCCCCCTCCTCCCCGCAGTACAACAAAAACATTGACTAACTGGAGAAAATTCATCAGATGGCCTCCAAGATGGCTGGAGACTGGAGCATTTGCCCTTTGAAGAGAGGCTGAGTGATCTGGGCTTATTAGCTCAGAGACTCCTCCAGAAGGACCTAACAGCAGCCTTCCCTTACCTAAAAGGAAGCTCAGTGCTTTACACATCCCTGCCTTACCCTCATGCATGTAAATCAGAACAGACTCAAAAAAAGCTCAGTAAGTCCTCTGAACATACAAAGGATATTAATGGTTACTTTCAGTAGTATCAGTTGGGTTTTCATTAGCAAGAAATTGGAAGTGTGAAGTTTTCTACTTGTGCCTGGCTACAGACCTGAAAGCAGTCTAGTGAAGCATTTCAACAAGAAGCATCACAAAGACTAAGTCTCCCTATGGATGCGAGTCCATGTCTGCATGTAGCCCTCCTCCATGGCAACCACTAGCAGACAAAAAAACATTAACTTTGTGGTGCCCTGCCTGGGCCAGCTCCTAAATTGGCAGCCCTGGATATTGTATTAAAATAAAAAATAAAATTAAAATCTTCACTGTTAGATCTAAAATGTTAAATTAAAAGGGATAAAAGACTTTGCCCCACAAATACTGGGGATATAACAAAAATTGAAACATGTTTGACAGGAACAACATATCACTAACTTCTCTATCCCTCCATCCCTGAGCTAACTGCACGACAAGTAACCTTTCCTAAATTCCAGTCAAATGAGCCTTCCAAGCAGGAAGTACATATGCTTTAGATGCAAAATTCCTCCAGTCTTTTTAGTTACTGACAAAGTTATTTCCTAAACCTAGAGTGTGGCTTACAGAAGAGAACTCCACAGTACAAATTATATCCACCAACACTCTTCCACTTACATGAATGCTTCCTTCATCCAACACATTATCAAAAATATATACATTTATCCTAATGCCAAATAAAATATTAATAGGCATACATTTTTATAATAGCTTCCCAGAGGATGGGAAAGCATTTAAAGACAAATTGTTTATTAAAATGCTTCATGAAAAGCCTGTATTGTTCAGGACAGATCATTCTCAGATGTTTTTTCTTAATAGCCATATTAATAACTAAACCAAACAGTTCCAAAGGATAGTTACCAGATAAGTTCAAATCTAATATAAAATCACATTTTAGTAGCTATTCTGGGCATCCAAATCCCCAGACAACTCTGAAAATGTTACCCCCAGAGTACTATTAACATTCAATACAAACATTTACAAATACAACCCTGGAGCACTTTCAGTAGGAGACTGCCTTCACTAACGCTTCTGAAGTGTTATGACTTTTTACCAACATACCACATTTCGTCTACCACCATGCTGCAGAAGAGCTCTATAAGCAGTTACCATCCTGTCTTTAGAGTGATTCATTCCCTTTAATTAAATGTCCTTGAAATATTCCTGCTACAAATGTCGTCAGATTCAGCCTTTGTTTGAAAATAAGATCAACAAGTACAGTAACAAATGCAAAACTAACTTTCTCAACCCCAAGAAACACAGGAACTAAGTTTAAACGATTTAAAACAAAACAAAACAAAACCAACAATGCTCAGTTCTACAAAACTGAGATTCTCTTACATTGTAACTCCAAAAACGCCTTTTAAGGAATTAACATCACTTTATTCAGAACAGATCAACAAAGGAACACACAAAAAAAAAAAAAAAAAAAAGGCAGCAAGAACCAGTACACCAAACAACAATTAGCGTAGTGACTGAGCCTTTATTTAACTATTTCTTTCAGTGCCATGTCATCCCAGAACTCAGTTTCTGTCCTGGACTCTGCTTATGTAGCTGAAGTGACTGATTCATTTAATTCCGTCGGTCAAGACAAATCAAATCTTCAAAGATATATCTTATGACAATAGATAAAGCAGGAAAACAATTTGTCAGTCTTCAGGAAGTGTTGTACTCTGTGGTCAATGTACCATTAACACTGAAACAATGTACCAGAAATGGTATAGGAGGAGGAAAAAGTTTCTAATGTAGAGACATGGTGGTTCTCAAGATCAGAGTATTTTCTGTACTTGACAATTACCTGCAAGTTCTTCATTTGTATTTTAAAAGCCATGTTTCTTTTTTCACAGGTCAAGAAGAACCACCAAAATATTAGAGGAGGAAAAAGCAGCTTAAACACATCAATACATGCATTGACTCCTGAGATACAGATCTCACCTCCCAGTAGCTATAAAGAGAAGTCAGCTCACCCACCGTGTCTGAAACTGTGCTTGAACTATAACCTGGGAATTACAGGTCCATAAATTGTAAGACTCCAGCAGCACCCTCTTTAGAAGATTCCACAAAAATGTTACAAGCGTTTTAGTCCAGATTTCACACATTACATACTAGCCTGTTTTGGATGTAGTTCAGAGTCACAATTTTTCTTGGGAAGTTCCAAGAATAACGGTGTTTCTTGCTACTGGCACCTTTTCAAAGCACAGACAACAGTTCTCACAGCCAATCTCTTTCCCCCTTAAGACACATGTATTTGCTTAGGTGATTCATGGCCACTCACAGAAAGCAGATAACCATTTCAAAAGGGTTTCATAATATTTAGTTCCACTTTCTGTTCTCAGGTTCCATATTCTATACATAAGTGGAAAGCTTTACACTTCCAGTTTCTTGCTAATGAAAACCTTCAGTGGCTGACTGAAAGTAATCTTTCATATCCTCTATTTATTCTAAGAATTTACTGAATTTGTTTTGATTCTGTTCTGACATGCACAGGGGACTAAGGTAAGACTAATAAGAGCACTGTACACAGCTTTCACCATCAAAAGTAGGTAAAATATGTACCAGTTAAAAAAATATGGCTGGTTATTATTTTTATTAAAGAAGCTGTATTAACCTATTCTCATTACAGTGGCACTACTCCCATTCCCATTTAAAGCCCTAAATTGTGATCTTAAACTCTGGACTCTCGAAGCAATCGGCCTCAGTTTGGAGACTCCAAGACTGTTCTCAATTCTTCAAGTCGGGGCTAAGGCGTAAGGTGAGATGTATGCTTGCTGCAGGTAATGTTGGTTGTACAGAAATGCTCTGGCTTTTTCAATAGGATGATTTTCTGGATGTTACCAAGATCAGGAAGAAAATGCATGCCAGGAGCAATCCTGATGTGGAGCATAGTGAGGAGGCTCTTGACAAACCTATTTTTTTATTGCATGAAAAGCAGACTCATGTGTAACTGTTCACAAAATCAACAGCTCGATTACAACGGGTTGGAATGTGTATGTAGCAACTTGGAAAAAGGCAACAAAGCAGCATTACAAGGATCTGAAACAGGTAGTTCCAGGGCTCAGTCATCTTTGCAGTCTGTCAAGTAACTACAGGATCATTACTTTTCTTGATTATTATATCTAAATGGAATAGCTCTCAGAGTAACATAGCTTTATCAGAATGATGTTTCCTATCCAAGTTAGACAAGCACATCTGAGAAATAAAGCAGCAAGTATCTGCTCTTCCCTGCCTGCCCCCCCTGCCCAGCTCCCCTCCTTAACAGTTCAGCAACAGACTAACCCACATTGTGGTTGAAAAGCTCTAGGGAAAGGCAGCAGTAATAACAGTAATATCTCACAATATGGAAGAGTAGAGATGTCACTTCACTGTTTGGGCTAATTTTAACAGCTTTTTAGCATGTTGGTGTTGATTAGCTTTCTCCTCTTCAAGCATGCAACCCATTTTGAAGGCCATAAAGGTGTCATGAATGACAATGCCTCCATTAGGAATCTGATGTGAAACAAAGTTTGGTATTAGCTTCCTTCAAGAATATGTAATTTTAAAACAGCATATCTACAAATATCAAAATTAGCTTGAGCATACACTTGCCTTAAAACAGTGTATAGAAATGACACAAAGACATCAGAACAGCAAAACACTGCTTTGACATAGTCCGTATATCTCACAGCTGACCTAAATCACCAGTAGAAGTATTTTCTCAATTCTGCATACATGCACAAATAATATTAACTTTTTTCCTCCAGAAAACTATGTAGCATTATATAATGAAATCCATCAACCTGAAATTGCCCAAGAAGTGTGCCCTCAAAAACAAGCGCTTCCTACCTTTGAGCACACTTCCTCAGATGAAACAGACCCCTGCAGTCCATAGGACTACCCATTAAAGTTAGACATGCCTGTTTAAAGACACAGGCTTTTACAGTTCTAGCTACAAAGTAATTAAACTGGTTACGTCAAAAAGCTAGTTTCCATTTTCTTAATTAAAAAAAAATAAAATAATAATGTCTGAGCAGAGGTAGACATGAAGAATTAAATATACTCCCTCAACATGAACTGCATCCAAAGCATTTCTTTTTCATCACTTTGTAAGGCCTAGTACAACAGGCAATGCACTCTCATTAGCTAGCTGTTTGGGTATTTGGGAATTCAAAGACCTAAACCACTATAAAGCACCAAGTATTATTTCATAAGAAATTCCTGTAGCAGGGGATTACCAACAAGTGGAAAGGATCAAGAAAAAGGCCTTCTGAACAGAAAACAGGTGCACAGCACTGACTGCTAAACTAGAAGTGCAAGTGAGAGCTCCTTTTAACAAGAATCTGTCAGGATTCAAGAGGCCTGATCACCCAGGTGAACAGCACAGGCTATTTAAAAGGAGAATGCACGCTATTACAAACCTTCTCCCTAGAGTTTAACTTGCTGTGAACAAGAGCTCCCCCACAAACTAAATCGAATACTTGAGCCTCGTAGCTTTTGCAGCCCAAGCAACGTATGCCCTTTACCACAAAAGGTGTCTGAAGTGTAAAGGAGCTAAATGAGATAACAGCTCCTCACACAATCACTTCACATGTTAAATCCCGCACAGATGAATAAAAAAGGCAAAGACATAGGAAACGGGGGTGGGGGGGGTGTGTGTGGAAGTGTCGTGTCAGGTGCTTAGGGGGCTAAGCACCACCATGGTCTGGCCAGG
>JANHFX010011205.1:60735-73910 GCA_027560015.1 Chloroceryle amazona | reverse complement strand
CTGCTTTTCTATGTTCTGTGTGGCTTTCAGTGATGAAAAGGATCTTAACCAAACCCCACATTTCAAGATGTTTGTAGCAGAATTTGCCAGCTTGTGAAACGGGTCCAGCTCTTCCCATGCAGCGTGCTTACAATGCATATGTGAAGTTGTGCATAAGTTAATTGCTGATGTTACAGCTTTTCTGTTCTCTCCCTTATTCCTATTGTAGACTCCCCAAATTTGGTCTCTCCCTCAAGTCCTCCACACGGATCTGTTTCTGTCTAAACTGAGTTGCTCCATTTTTTTCCTATCATTTTCCTGCAGCATGCCCTTATACTTAGTATTTCAGAGCTGACAGAATTGGGTATTCATGGAAAACATGTGCAAGATTCACCAGGCAAGGATTTTAAATTTCAGAAGGTGAAATTATAACACTTTTGAAGTCAGTGACAAAATTCCCTTCAACTACAGCAGGACCTAGATTTTATCCTCAGCTCTTAGGCCCAAATAAGCACTTCAGATGTGAGAATACCCACTTCATAGTTCAAGTGGAAAAAAAAAACCTGGTAAACTGAGAAATAGTGACTGTTCCAGAAAAAGAGTCAGCAAATAGATAACGATGAGTTTAAAACTGTTGTGTATTCTTACCTGCTTGCCAAGGTCACACTGTGTTTTCAGCTTCTAGGCTGGTACTGATGTATTACAGACCCCACACGATGGTTCGTAACCTACTTTACATTGCAAGATGCAGAGGAAAGGGAAAAATGGTGTCATCATCTCCTCTCTATATAGTGCTAGCGTGGAGTGAGCAGGTTATTGGAGTTAAAATCAGTTTCTGCCCTTTTATAATCAGACAAGCAAGTTTAACGATTTTATGTAAGTGTTGAGTGAAGCAGAAATGTGGGGTTTAGTCCAAGCGACTTGGAGGAAGTGCTTTCTCTCTCCCTGTTTTTTCCTTCCCTCCAAGACTGCTAAGCAAATGGAACAGACTGTCAAGTAAGCACGCACGTTTCAGCCACCCATGCCAAGCTCTCAAAGCGTGAAAGCACAGGCACAGTTTAATTAAATTTATCCAAGAAATCCCCAGACTAAAAAAAATAAATAGCTCAACATACAACACTAATGAGACTGTTCTTCTCCCCATTAATATCCATGGAAGCGTGTTTATGGACACAGGAAGGCACGCGCACCCCCGCCACTGTAAATAATGATCAGTTTGTATTCAGGACTCACAGAGATGTTTCGTCTGACTGATCTCTTCAAGTGTTCTATTTGGAGGGCTGAAATATTTGTCAGAAATCTTCAGAATCTAAATGACTCTGATTTGCAGTACTCATAAAACTTTTGTTTATTAAATTGAACCTGTCAATACTAGTTAGTTCATGCTCTCCTGTTTTCCCTTTTAGATATTGCTGCTAAACGGGAGAAATAGTGTGTTCTGAAATGAGGTTGTGATGTATGATGTAGTGGTCGTGGTTACCTCATTTCAGCAGCACAGACAAGCTCATTTCTACCCAGGACCAACGTGGCAAATAGCAATGTTTCCCTGGGGGCTGCCTCTCGGGTAACTAGGGAAGATTGTCTGGTGCCAGACTTTCTGCGACTCAGGGCGGTTTTCCCTTCACGCTGGAGTCCTGCTCAGGCAGGAGCTAAGGACGTGACATCTCCTTCTGTCAGTTAGGTGATCCACCCCCTCGTGAGCTGTCACAGTGACCTCCAGAAGCACCATCGGCAGCAGTGTTCAAATGTCAATGGGATTAGGCAGCAAAGGAGCTTTGTCCTGGCCTTTTGTCTGCTACTGCAGATTTCCATCCATAACCCATCTGTAGGGGATCCCAGGACCTCGGCAAGGAGTCTTTGCAGCGCGGTTGGCATTCATACAGCACATGAGGAAAGAACATACGGGGGAAACCCCTTTTGCTTGAAGACATATTGCTTGAAGTAGACACACGTTCTGTAATCTGTGTCACACGGGTGATGTTGCTCAGAACCGGCAGAGTCGGCACACAAAGAGTGTCCCAGGAACATGAAAAAAACAAATGCTAGAAAGCTTTCTAAAGAAATGAAAGTCAATTTCCTCATTTTAGAGCTGCTGTGGAAGAAATAAAGCCTGCTAGGCCACCCATAGAACCTTTCTTGAGCTTGGGATGTACCGCATGGGTAGGAGGGAGTGTAATAGGTCACGTGTCAGAAATCCACTTGAAAATCTCTTTCTAGATGCTCACCAGATCGTTGTGTTGGGTGTTGTGTTTCTGTGCCTGTCTGTGTTTACAACCATCCTTCGTCAGGGAAGGCTGCAGACCTTGCTCTTCTCTTTGAAGACATGCTGTGACTCACAAGTCTTTCATTGGTATGGATCCTATTTGCCTAGGTCTCAAAGATCAGTATTTCTCTTCCCTTCCCATTATATCCCAATTACAAATTTTCATGAAAGATCTGAAATCAATCATTCTTCATTTTAAACAGCATGAGAAGTGCATACTTCTAAACACACCAGTCATTTGAATACTTTTCCTTCAGTGAGAGGCATGCTGATGAAGACGTATTGGCATCCTTTCAGAGCCAGTGGCTGGTCCTGTGATTAATGATTTACAGTAATCCCATTTGCACAGAAAAACTTGAGAAAACTGAGCTGCCAGTTCAAACTTTTCATCTTGCTCGCCGTTGTGCCAGAGGGAAGATGCTTGTTCTGTGTGTAGGTGAAATGGGGGAGAGGGGAGAAGAGAAGGCTTTTTTGTTTGTGTGTTTGCCTTTTTTCTTTAAAAGAAAATAAATTCAGGAAGGCAGTGATGCAGAAATTTCATAATAATGAAAGGAATTTGTACTAGTATATGAATTTCCAAGTTCCCTTGCAATTTAGCTGAATTCCAGTTGCCTTAAGGACTGTATTGTAGCTGCATTCCTATGCTGGACCTGCTGAGAGGAAAATGAGGTGGTTGACCATAAATTTATCAATTGGTACCATTCAGTGAAGAAGTTGAATACTTTTCCAAAGCAAGGCTTACAGGCTTCCCAAACACAAAACCTGATCTCATTGTCCTTCAGCTTGAAAAGGTGGAAACCCAAATCATCTTTTAGACTCAGAAAAATCTTTTTCAAACAAAGAAAGAAAAAAACCCCAAGAACATGTGAAACAAATGCAGTGGGCTTCTCTTCATTAGAGGTCTATCTCAACTTATGTTAAAGGAGTCCCATGGACTTGGTCTACAGTTTCTTTTTAGTTCTGGTGATAATCCTATGGTTAAAAAAAGCAAGTTTTACATTAGATTAAATTTTAAACCCAATGGAAGTAATGTGCTAAAGTCACCGTTGTGTCACATTGTGAACGCGGTCAGTAATTATGGTCTGCGGAAGCAGTTCTGCAGAAGGGCTTTTCAGCTTCCAATTTGACAAATTTAGCAAAGATTTGTCTAACCAGCACTGAGAGGGACTGAGGAAAACGTCTGGTATTGGAGTGTCTAATTTGGGTTTCTGTCTTGGTTTCAGTTTCTGGGAGAGGAAACAGCCACGTTGCCTTGTTGGTGTTTGAGTCAAATCCCATTCATCCTTTCAGGATTCACTGTTTCTCAAGAGGTTTTGCCTACAGTTGTGGTTAGAAGGCTCTTCCTGCGTGGTGGAAGTTACAGTAAAATTTGTGCTATTTCAGAAGGCTTTGCAAAGACCCTCCTCAGCTAGAAATGCCTTTCTGCTTGCTAGGGAGAGACAAGAAAAGATGCGAATCATTACTTAAAAGGAGACAACAGAAAGGAAGTGGCTATGTACTGTTCATCTCTATAATGCTGCTGTTTGGGGGGTTTTATTGTTTGGGAATTTTATAATTTCTGGCCTTTTCTGTAAATATCTGTGTTTCTGGGGGGAAGAGACTGCCTTTTATTTTGCCAGCACCCACTGGTTTGGCATTGCTATGGTCTTGCTCCGGAACCGTGGATTCTCGAATAATCGTGGCAACAAATAATAATGATACAGGTCCAGATGTTTATCCTGAGGTTAAAATCATATCAGCAATGCAACCGGACATGATTTGTTTTGTCTTCTTCCTCCTAAAGCAAGGACATGTTATGACAAGTCAGGATGGTGAGCGAAGGATGTTCTTAGCTACTCTCTTAACCCATTCAGCAGCCCTTTTGCTCATCCCTGTAGCTTCATTTAACAAACTGGGATCGCACAAAGAAATTTGAAAAGCTCTTACTTCATAAAGCATTTCACAAATCTGAAATAATTGCCTTTTCTAGCAAGCCTTCATAGCTGAATTCATGACCTGTAGCAGGTTAATTTTTTTATTATTATTTTTTTTCTCCTTAGCTGCATTTGAGGTATTACTTAAGAAACCTGTTGCAGAGTTCCACAGCTGACTTTATATAGAAATTTGGGGGGTTTAGAAGAAGAAGAAAAAAATCCCTTCAAATCGTCACTGCCCATTTACAAAAGATGATTGAATTGAAATGTTTTTCCAGAGAGAACATGGCTGGCAGCTGCTTGAGGCTTAATTACTGTTCCTACAATTGACTGTCTGTTTCCATTCTGCAGAGGAGATGCCATTCCTCTTCGCATAGACCATCAGGAGAGCAGAATGCAGCAGTAAGGCTGCTTTCCCTCTACACCCCTCCCACTGCCCCTGAGAAGTGGGTGCTATACAGAAAATCATCTTCCCACTTGCATGAAGATCCCACTCCTTCAAGGTGTTGATGCCCCCCTGAATGGTGGCAAGTGGCAGCAACCACTTGGACCATCAAGACAAAGAAATGCATTTGTTCATCGCTAGCTAATCCCATGTTTCACGAGTTCTTGGGTACTTTTGCATAACCTTTGACTTCTATGCTTCAGTGTTCCCACTGAGAAGAAGTGGAACAGTTTGTAGTTTAGCAGATGGGGTGGTTTGGAGTCAGTTATGCTGGAAGAATATTCTGAAGACAAATGAACTGTGCAGCTGGGAGAAGACTACTGAAAGGAAGACCTTGAGAACAGGCTGACGTGTTCCCTCCCCTGTGCTAAAGCTGTGCATTCCTCTTTATGTCAGAGGGGTAGTTCTTTTAAATTTGAGAACAAACATAAAGTTCCATTTATTTTACTTTTTTGGGGGGGAGAGGGGTGTTTGTTTTTTAATAGAGATACATTTTTAAAATACTCTGCAAATCTGCAGTCGTGTGGAGCAGGGGGGGAAAGGAGCTGACAGGGCTGTAGTATTTTTCTGTCCTCTTCAGACTTCCTTTCTTAACGCATGGTAAACTTGCTTAATCTCAGCACTCTGTTAAAGTGGGGATAACGTTCTCGTGCTTCATGGGTGGTAAGGAATGGAATTTATTAATAACTTCGGAATGTTTTGAAATTCCTATAGGTTAGGTATTGCAAAAATGCAAGTAATATTTCTTGACAGCAATTTGAATGAGAGCAGTGTTAAAATTTAGCTCTCCAACTTTTTACAAAGAGGAGCCTTCCCTGCAGAGATGGATATTGATGGAATAGGTACCTGACTTTGGTGGAATAGCATATGGCTCAGAACTCGCATGCTGCTTCACTTACAGTAGAGCCATCCTAAATGCATTGCAACTTCCTGCAATTTTCCTTCTATTTCCCCATCTCTGTTCTGTGTTTCAAAGGTCAGCACATCACTTGGGCAGAGAGTCTCCAACTCTTGTGCAGATAGACAGGTTAGGGCTTCTAATGTTTAGCTTTGCTTTTATTCTTCCAGCTTGAAGGAATGGTTGGAAGGGAAATAGGTGACCTGATAAAGTTTTGTTGGATAAGTTTATGATTTGGTGTTCACTTTTAAAGTAATCTTGGGACACAGAGGGGTTATTCTGGTATAACGTATAGTTTAAAATCAAGCTTTACTCAGTTATCCGTGTTGGGGTCCTTAGGAGTGAGAGTCTTGCAGAAGAGTAGTGTTTTTACTTCATTTCATCATTATCTAAGGGGGATGAATAGCATGCCTTCCAGTAGAGACAGGAATAGCTGTAAATTGCACGACTATAGTCCAGTAGCTAAAGCTGTGTCCCCAGGAAGAGGCCAGCAGGTCTCTTGTTGCTGTTGCCCTTCACAGAGATGGGATGAATGGTGTTCTCCTTGGATTCTTCCTCTTCTTCGTGTACCAAGTCACCACTTTATCCGTCCCTTTGAATTTTGCAGTGTTTCTCCAGGCACTTGTTCTGTTTCAAGAGCAAATGCACTGAGAGATGCAGTTTAGGCTGCTGTATTGGCCAGCAGTGACTAACCGGGTTTCTTTGGATGTTGATAAAAATTGTGTGTGCAGAGGCAGCAGTATCGCATACGCTTTTGCAGGTTGCTGCTCTGTTCCTGGCTCCCAAAGTCAGCTGCTGAGTCTCAAACGTAGGTAGCATGAAGAACTTGACCCTGGTAGGATCTGTCACCCATCCACCACCCTCATATAGGGTGGCACACCTGAAGATGTTGAAGCAGCGAGGTGGGGCTTGCTGTAAGGATTGTGGATTGATGAAGGCTCATTTACAGCTCATCAAGAGTTTTGTGTCAGCTGTACTAAGCTTTGATTATGAGCTAAGCACTGAATATGATACAGACAAAAATGCCATTAACGGAACACAGGCAGGTGTGCTTCGTGTAGATTTTCCCTCAAGTCTATTGCATTTTAAACCACATGGTAATTCACATTAATCTTAAAATACATGATTGTAAAAAAGCTGGAAATGGAAGATTAAAAAAACCCCAAACAAACCACCAAAGACATAATTGGAAAGCACAGCCATAAAATGGGTATTACAGCTAAAGATGATCTTCCTGTAACGTACAGGCTGTGATGAAGAGGAGACACTGTGTACCATCTGAAACCACCTGTTCCGTTAAAAACGCTAAAGCCAACTTCATACCCTGTGATAAAACATCTCAAACTCATGAGTAGTAGACCTGCTTGAGGCAGAAACAGTTTTATGTACTGAAAAACCGTGGCAGATACAGTGGAGTGGGGGTAGGTTCTTACACTGCCTTACGCCATGCAACTTGCGAATGCGGGAGGTCTGTTTTTTAAGTAATAAAATCCTTTCCTAGCCAGTAGTTTTGATGGTCTTTTAAGACCTGAGGGCCTTTGAATCTTTCAAGCTCAAGTGCATGAAGCAGGCATGAATGTTTCACAGGTACGGAAGCGCTCGGCGCATCCTCAATCTGCGGCACACCTTCGCTTCAGCTGCACCTTTGAAGAGTCAGCAATGGCAAGCTTCCTTTCTTCTGAATCTCAGTCTATCAAAGGAAACAGAGGTAAAAGAGTTTCGCTGTGGGAAGGAGATTTTCTACTGGTATCACCTAACAATGCACTTTCTGATTTCTGTAGCTTCAATGAGAAGCGGTAACGCTGGCAGCTGAGGGAGTGGCAAATGCACTTGCACTTGAACATTAGCTCGAATCTGAAGGAAGTTTCAGTAAGGTCTTAATAATGCTGTACCTTACACTTCTCCACTGTTTGCCTTTTTCTAAATTTTCTGAGAGACATTTTAGAAACCCTGTTTTCATTAAATGCCTTTAGCACACCTAGTGTTAGATTTAGTGGCCCTAATTCACTTGCCGGTAGGAAACCTTCATCTCTGAAATTATCAACAAGTGCTGCAGAGCAGGAGTGCAGTCTCCAGCGTAGAGCTTTCCCTTTCATTTCGAGAAGCACGTGTGCTGTTGTGGGCATATGTGATCAGGGAGAGTTTTGACTTATTTCTATGCATATTTAATTAGAGATTCTTTCTGTTGTGATAGATTAATTTTGGTATAGCTTGAGTTGTTTGTAGAGTCTTCATTCCCAGTATAATGTGTTCTTGTCTACATAGGCTGGCAGTATAGGCTGTAATGGGATTAATAAGGACTTTCCATTGTAAAATAATTGTCAGTTCTCTGCAAGGGTGCATCAAAGAAGAAAAGAAACCCAGGTGGGTTAAGCCAACACACTCGCCTACCAAACCCTGTGGTCTCCACCTGTCTAACTCTTTCTAGTGTTCATTTGCATAATTACGTCAAAGCAAAACCTGGCTTTCACTTGCAGTCAATTTGAACATTAATTGTATCTGAATGCAGTCTTTTAATTATTATTTTTTTAATTATGTTTGTGTGTGTGTGACTGGAGAGATTAGCTGGTAAGATGTAAATGAACAGTGATTGGAAATCTGAGCAAAATGGGGGATTGGCCAGTGGAGGGAAAGTGTGGACATGGGTATGTCTGCAGCCAAGTCTCCCTCTTCTTGGGTTCATGAGGTTAATGACTGTGTGCTAGAGATTTGCTTCAGGTTACCGAAATTGCAGGCAAAAGTCTCAAGTGAAAGAAGGGTCAGAAAGGGAATCCTCTTCAAGCAAAACTGCTCTTTTCTTTCAGTCAATGCCAGAGGAGACATCTTTGCTCAGTGGCTGGAATATATTATCCTTTTCAAAAGGCCAGTTGAAAGAGATTCAATAGATAAGCTAATTTTAAATCAAAAGCTCTGTGATAATAGATTAATCTCCCCTCATCTGACACTATCCACCCAGGAAAAAAAAATACACAGGCTTGGGCTGACCCAACATAGGGAATTTGACCTACCTGCACATGTTGCAAGGAGGGAGAATGGCAGAATGTGCCCAAGGGTAAGATCCTCACAGGAGGCTGTAGAGAAACTGAAGTCTTGAGCCACTGTAAAGTCCCACAAAGCGGTAGCAAATGTATTTCGAACAAAGCTGCAGTTAAAAGAAGCACCATGAGGGTCCATGCCTTTATATTTCTAAAATCAGCCTTCCCCTTATGGTGCTTTCCCTATTGATTGGAATTCATTTCTCCGTGTCTGCTTGCTTTCCTCTGGCCCTCAGTAAGGGAAAGGTGTGAGATGTTCACAGCCATCCATGGGTTATGGCTGGAAATTACTCTGGGAGGCAAGTTGGTTATTGTTTCTCTCTTTTGAGGTGGCTCTTATTGAAACCCAAACTTCCAAGCTTTACAGACCATTGCATGCCCAGTTTGCCATCTCTGGACATAACCTGCACTGTCCACATCTCAAATGCAACTGGAGCTCTCTACCTGCCAGTTGAATAAATTACACCACGTAAAAGCAATTTAGCTCTGAAAACCAATCAACCCAATTGGCTTACAAATAAAGAGATAAAAGGAAATCGTGTGGGTCTGGTGAAGTTACACCTGGGGTGCAGTGATGGGTCTCGCTGGCCTCACTTGAATCAAAAACCCACGGACTGTGTCTCAGCTTCTTGAGAAGCTTTTTCCTTGCCTTTGGCTGCTGGCCAAAGGGATCTGAAAGCTCTATTATTTTAAAACATATAATATTTCCTCCTTGTTTCCTGCAAAATAAATTGGAATCTTCTCCTGAATTTGAGCAGATCACCCATATGATGAAAGCACTTGTATTTTTTTCTCTTGCCATTCTAGCATCCAGTCTGGGAGGTGGGAAAGGCATCTGTGAAGATGAGGCTCATGTGGTCCTTTTGCCGTGAAAGGAGGGTCAGGGACATGGTTCAAGTAGATAAATTGTGGAGTTCTACTTCTGATTGGTTTTGCTAAGCTACAGTTTGTGTGTGGGGCTGGACACATTGTACCTCTTGTTATTTCTCATGTGGGAATGGATGTGACAGGAACCCCTTCCCAGGAGGTGGGGCAGGTAAATAGGAAATCTCTTACTGGATATTTCTTTCCATATCCTTTAAAAAAGGTGGCTGCAACCTCAGGTTTTCTACCTGGTTTTGATGAATATCTTTGCAGCTCAGGCTCAGCTATGTGCATAAAGGAAAACTGTAGCCCCGGATTTAACGCAGATATTACAAAACACGTGGATGGTTTTTGACTCAGTAGTGTTACATCTCAGGCCTCTGATGCCTCTTTTCCCTTGAGGCCCCGACTTGCTTTTGTAGGCAAGGTGAAACAATGAAGCTGTTACAGAACCAGATCACCTATGAAACAGTTTCCAGCAAACAGCACCTAATTTTCAGGCACAATTTTCAGGCACAAGTAGTGCTTAAAGCAATCAGCAGAATTGTTTTAACTTCTCAAAACATACTATTTCTTATTAAGCCTCAAGCTCACTGGATGTTGTTTGTGCATTTGTTTCCATGGTATAAAAAGAAGAGACACTTTCTTCCAGAAACCAGTTTTTAGACTGCTCCTTGTCTTAATTTGAGTGATAATTAGTAGACATAATCCAATGTTTAGCTAAAGCACATACCCTGCTCCTTAATGTGGGCTGCCAAGGAGTAGGACAAAATGCTGTCCAAGGTGATATACTTTTCTAAAGATATATAGCATGTAAAATGCAGTGCTAGGATATTGCATTAATCAAGATGTCACAGCTGCTGAAATGAGCTCCTGTCAGAGGCATATCTCGGTGCTCTGGCTGATAATGGCCTTGCTAATTTACGACAGGCTACCATGTCTGTAATAATAAAAAATCTCCTCCTTGTGCTCTTTTGATATTCTCCCATTGATGCATGTCATGTTTTGAACAGGATAAACCAGCTCTGTCATAACACAAAATATCCCTGTTCTGTACATGCAGAAGATGCTATTCTAGAGAGGGAAACCCTATGCTGTGCTGTGCAGGCAAGATAATGTAAACAGCTTTAGATTGTGTTTGTTCTGGGGCAACAGAATCATTTATCCAGTCAACTCTTCCCCTTCTCTCTTTGAAAAGAGGTTTTTTAGAAGAAGTTACATAAAGTTTAGCTCATTTAAAAATTAGTTTCTGACTTCAAGCCTGCAGGAGGTTGGGTTTCAAAGCAGTAAATTGATCTATGGGTAAAATCACAAACAACATTACGGTAATGGCTTGTTGGTAGTGAACTTCCCTTGGAAAGAATTCTCCGAGTCCTTACGCTACCTTGTTCTCAGTTTAGCCCAATTCATTTTGTGAATGGAGCCTTTTTTATTAGAGAAACAATTACAGGAAGAGCTTTGAATGGTCTGTTTCTGAAAGTATAAATCATTATGCCAAAGAGGAAGGTATTTAATACGGTATATTCCTCATAGGCTCTACGGCTTGTGACTTGAGTGCTAGCTTTTTGTGTGGCTTTTAAGAAAGAGTTTACCAGTTTTGCAGAGTCAGTGACTAGGTATTGCACAAGATAGGGAAATTCACGTGTATGTACTCATAGTGTGTATCTTTGCAGCGTGTGGGAAGAAAATTGCCATCCAAGCTGAACAGTGCAAGATGGTTAGAAGAGGCTAAGATATAAACTATTCATGTATCTCATCCATTTTAAAGAGAAATCAAAGGGTAGTCCCTGAGAATCTTTGCCCCCCAAACTGTGCTGCTTTTGAAGGCTATTTCAGCACGGGGGGGGGGTGCAGTGGGATGGGGGGGTTGCTGCTTCCCGTGGAAATGTGGAGCAGCTCTGAAACTTGAGCATGCTCAAATACTTTGCTCTCAACTCTCAGGTTAAAAAGAGTCCCTGAAGTACACCAGCCAGTTCATGCCAACTTCTGCTGTCAGTTTAGCAGATCAAAAATGCTATTTTTTTTTTAAATACTGAAAAAAATAGAGCAAAGAGTATTTTCATGTTGAATACTCTTGAATTGTCAGAGGTGTGCAGTGCCTCCCTGCCTATGTGTGATGTTACAATGTGTGTGAAGGTAATGGCACAGGATGGTGATAAGAAGTCATTACAGTCATAAGCTACTGGTGGAATCTCCAATTTCCCGATCATCACTGTAGCACTACTCTTTGTCTTAAAGCATTTTCTGTGAGAAACGTCCAATGAAATTGATATATTCCTGACGGGGATGGTGGTGGTGGTTGTTTATTGAGCCTTTTCTGGTGTAAAACAACACAGCCAAACATTAAACTTCGCTTGTTGCAAGGAAAGGTTCTACTAGATGACCTATTTTAACATAAAGGTGGTATCCTTGCAGTGCTTCTTGGATCTTTTTATTCCAAAAGTAGCATTTACTACTGACTTTAAAATGTTTATTGTTCATAATCTGTTTTCATCTTCATATATAAGGGACAGATACCCACACTTACTCATCATATACTGGCCTGTGGTCAGCAAGATGCTGTTCTTATATCAGCCCCTGCAGGTGTCAGCACGAGCAACGAGCTTTTCTACAGCTAGCAGAGAAGACAGCTACCAAACTGTAAGAATGAACATTGTGCAGCCTCGGGCAAACAGGGCGTAGGGAGGTGCCTCACAAGGACAGGGTCAGGTACGTCATGTCAAGGTGCCTCACATTATGGAATCTGTCACTTCTCCTGGTGAACTTTTGGCAGCAGGCTTCGGACTGTCTCTGGCTCAGTTTGTGGAGTCAATGGAATCATGAAATCTGCTGATTTCCAGGCTTGGGTGCCCTGAACTCTGTTTGTCCTCTGTGACGTAGTCATTGGAAAGTCAGACTGAAGATGTGTAAGTCCTTTGTTGTATTTGAGCCCTCATTCCCCAAGGAAGCAGTGCATCATTTCTGTGCTTTCTGCTCTCTCTCTGCTGTATCCCCCAGCTACTGATGAACATCCAGCTCATTGCTGGTTAAAAGAATGTGAAGGAAAATGCCTTAAAGCAAAATGTATTGATTCACTGTACAAGAATAAAATGCACAATAAAGCAAGCACTGAAACTTCTTTTTTTTTCCCCCCCCTCTTCAAGTAAAGATTATGCACAGAGGGGAGCATTCAGATCAATGATTAGAAAAAGGAATTCATAGTAAACAAACCCAAGTTATACTAATTCTCTTCAGAAACGAATACACAGAGGTTTCAAACCAAGTGAGTTGCAGTGTTTTATCTCTGGATGAACAGGATGCCCAGAGACAAATGCAGAGTCTAAATCCATAGTCACTTTAAAAGGAATAGAAGATGAATGGAAGACTTTTTGGTCCTTTGTCTTTAAAATATTCAAGCCCATTTTTTGTAAAGAACAGCATCAGTGGGAGAAACTGGAAGCATCTTACCCGAGCCTCTGAAATAGCCAGCTGGTTACAGTGGGAGACACAGCTTCAGCTCCCTCTGATCAAAAGGGGAGAACCTAAATTTAATATTCTGTGCAAGCCCTTTAGCTATTGCCAGTGGGAACCGGCACCAACCAGCATAATCTGTGACAGTTTTGCAATCAAACCTCAAACATTAAAATCTGTTTTCAAACTATCATCTTAATGTGGCTTCAGTTAGCAGCTAATTTCAGATGTTAAAAATTTCTTTCTACAAACGGCCTGACAGATGAAAAGCACTTGTGTTCCAGTGTGTGCCACAGTCCTCAGTGAAGGGAAGTAGATGTTTCTGACT
>JANHFX010011205.1:46023-57205 GCA_027560015.1 Chloroceryle amazona | reverse complement strand
CACTCTTCTAGGGTGGTTAAACTAAGACAAGATTTCTCTGTCATTAGTTATGATTTACTTTTTAATCCTGTTTACCTGTAAGTGGTACTCTGTTTAAAGGTGCTTTGCCACACTTGATCACTTTCAGTTTGTCCTGGCTAAGCTCAAGTGGGTAATGAAGAATGTACTTGAATTTTCTGAAACTGTTGTAAGGGCTTCTGATTAGTGATGTGCACAAAATAACCTATTGAGGAGAGAAAGTGGTAGTAGCAGTCACTGTTTCGTTTGTTGCTTGAAAGGTATGAAGTTATTTCCTCTGTGGAGGCAGAAATTCCTCATAAGTTGACAGCTGGGACCTGCCTTAGTGCCCTTGAGAGGTTTATAAACTGAGGAAAGAAGTAATTGTCCCTTTTAAATATTTGGAGAGGTGACCCTCAAATTTGCAAGGTTTGTGAAGGAGTTGCTTAAGCATTGCTGTATGACTGATTAATCCCCCAATTAATAACATTTACACTGAAATGGCTTCTTATATTAGTAATGGCATCAAATGACCTTGACATATTTATGCATAAAACAACTCCCTATAAATAGTGATGTTATTAAGCAGTTTTTGCAATTTGCAATTAAATAGCTTAAAGAGGCTCGTACCCTTATTGACTGGTGAAGCATCAAAGAGATTCTACAGCATATTTTCCTACTTTCAGCTGTTATCCTTGAGTGTCTCTGTTCAGACTACTTGTAACACGGGCTTTCATCAAAACATTTCTAGAATTCTCTGAGTTAGCCTTAACTAAAGAGGTTCCTGGTGTGCTTTTGTGATTTTGCTGAGAAATCACGTCTGATACACTGATTCCTGTACTCAGCACTGAGAAAAGAGTTTCCTCTGGAAGCTTTCTGTACCTACTTTTTTTTTACTGTATGGAAGCAGGATTTTTTTAGGAGCCTTTTTAATTAGCCTGAACACAGTCATCATGGAAGAAAACTATGCCATAGAAATAAAAGTCCTTTAAAGGGTAGTTTGAAATTTCATAAGAGTACAGAGAAGTTGCTAAAATCTGCTTAGTGCTGCTAAGCATCGTAAGAAGATTTCAGTTGCCCTCTTTCTGTTGATGCTGATGTTTGTACCCTGCTATGTGACAAAGTGAAAAATGTAGGTATCAGCAGCAGAATCTGCACCCAAGCAAGTGGAAAACATTGAGAGAATAAAACCCCTTATAAAACAGCACTTAGTGGAGGGATAAATTGATGGTACTTTTTTCTTTAGCACTTGAATATCAGTAGAAAGAAAAGTGCAGATAGGCAGCAGTTAAGGATTTCACAAATGGTAACATGTCTACCTGAAAGCTGCTTTTTTTCTTTTAATTCTGGAGTGGGAATTTTTAATCTCCCAATGTAGCTTCCACTGGGTTGCCTGTGAAATACTGCAGTTCCTCAAAATCGGATCCAGAGTTCAGACTGGCTCCTGGAAGGAGGGCTACACTGGATATTAAATTAGGCTTCAGCTCAGGTAGGTTATCCACACGGTTACAGGTTCTGTTTAGCTGCCCTCCGAGGATTCAAATCATGAGCTCAATCTGCTCACTTGGGCTAACAGAGCTCTGCCATTTTGACTGATGTTTAGAGTTTTTTAACCCACTGAGCAGTTGTTTTCGCTTTGAATTTTATTTTAAAGGAAACATTACCAGAGAAAATAGGCTTTTCTCCTGTTGCAGACCATCTTTTTGGGGACTCCTGAGGTTCTGAGGAGTTTGAGTTCCTTTTCTTTAGCCATGCCCTCGGTATCTGAAACAAGCTGCTTGAGACCATCTTTCATTCAGTCAATCCATTACACACTGTGTTCCATCAAACATGTTCAGAGTTACTCTCATAACTGCAAGATTTATTTTATTTTATACCAAAGTGCATATTCTGCTGTTAAGTGAATTTCCAGGCTGTGAACAGATTTCTTTCAGGTAGTTAAGGGATTAGGAACTTGCCAGAAGTAGATTTTGTTTGTTTTCCTGGTTGTTTATTTATTGGAGCCTAAGACACTTCAGATAAGCTGCATTCCAGCCTTGGCACGTGTCAGCTTTTTAATTATTCTTCTCTTAAGTAAATTCTTTCTTAATCCCCTTTTGCTGCTCTGTATTCTTCACGTATCCTTTCATGGTTGTAGAATCCTTATGATTTTTCTCCTGTGCGTGGTCTGTTTTCCACATTTCTCAGAACACCTTAAAATTTTGCTGGATCTTAATAAGCAGTTTGGACTGTTTTGGTGAAGGTGACAATTAGTGCAGGGGATCGTTATTAAAGAGCTTTTTGGTCTTCTCCCCATATTAGGAATAATCCATACTATTTTATTTTGTAAATGAAATGATCGTCCATTCGTTGTAAACTTAGGGGAGTATATGGGCAGAATGGAAGAGGTGACTAGAACTGCTGATAAGAACCACAAGAACAAATGCAAATGACAGATAATCCCTTAAAATAACCAAGCCAAACCAACTATAGCGGAAGGCTATTAAAAGCAAGCCAGCCTCAGTCTCAAAGTACAGGGCAATAGAATTAATGTGTTGTGTTGGTTAATAGGAATCTGACTGGGAGATTTAAAAAGACGTGAACTGGGGTCTTGGGTGTCTCTGACTTGAAAAGCACAATTCTCTTCCTTCACTTTCCATCTGAAATTAGGAAGGAAAATACTTGCTGGCCTATTGAAGTGCTCGTAGATTTAAGTAATATTTGTGCATTATTTTCACAATGAAAAATACTATTTTAAGCTCAAATATTACTGGTGTTTGATATTATCTTGTGGTTCTTACTGTTTTCATGCTTTATCACCTCCGGAAATACAAAAACACAACTCGTGTCACACGCTGAATCTTCAATCTCTGTGTATCTGCTGATGCCATCGCGAGAGGAGGGGAGAGGAGAGGAAGCTTTGTTTTTAGTACAGGTTGCCATCGTCAGAGGGAGAAGCATAGTTAATATTCACTTGGAGAAATTACTGGACTCTTAAGTTATTTGGCTAGTATTCAATTGTCTGCTTATTCTATATTCTAATGTTTGACTGCAACAAACAGGTCCCTATAGCATTGTTACGTTTCTTGTGTTGAGAGAGGAGCGCGAGCTCGCAGCACCTGGCAGTCTCAGGAGGGTTCCCAGTCACACTTTCACACAGACCCTTTACTGTTGAGACCCTACAACCCATGCTCAAGTGGAGAGTGAAGACAGAGGGCATAGAGTAAAAATGCATCTATTGTTTTTAGTTTTTTTTTCTTGTTTTCTGAATTCTTCAGCAGGTCTCATATCTTCTAAGGCCCAGGTTTGGTATAAACCTTCAGCACGTGGTCCTTTCCAACCAGAATAGTTCTATGATTCTAAGATTGGAACAATCCTAAAGATTGATGAACTGGGGTGCATAGCCACCTCTGAGTGTGCTAGCTCCCCAGCCCCTGTGCTGGTCTTGGCTTCGAGTAATATCAAGGCTGAGCTCACCTGGGTTGTCAGGAGCTGCTGTGGGCCAATGTAACAAGGGTTTTTTCTCCTCAAGAAACCATTGATTTGGGAAAACGGGGAGCTGTGCATGCTTCTCCACATGGGTTTTGCCTTGGATGGCAGCTGCTGATGCTTCAGGGGTTGTTTTTCCACAGAATTTTTGTTTTCACTTCTGTTTGGTCACTGACACGATCCTTGCTCTCAGAACAACGAGCACACAGTGTCTTTTCTGTAAATAAGCAGGTCACATCCTCCCCTCTCACTCTGGGGGGGAAGTTCTGGGTCCCTGTGTACCTTCCAGGAGATAGGAAGGTGCAAACAGGTTCAACATCACACTGGTTTTACCGCTAGTTCTAAGGACAGTGAATGCAGCGCATGTGCAGAGCGGTGAGTGGGGAAACTGGGAACTGCAGAGAATAGAGATCTTCCTCTGAGGAGCATCTTACCTTTTAGTATGCAGATGTTTTAATCGGAGGGCATCCAGAGGTTGCTTTAGCTGTGATGAAATGGGGAAAAAGAAAGGGTTTCTCTGTGGTGAGCGTTTGATTCTTCCGTTGCCTTTGGCCCTTGTTCTGAAACATCTAAAATGCTTGGCATGTTTTCATTTGCCATTAAGACAGCATGTTCCTAAGGTTAAGTATGCAATTAGGTCTCCTCTAATAAATATGCCCTTTGTCAATGCATCCTTTTACTCTCTGCAATCTAATATACCCATCTATTTTCCTAAAATTTGCAATAAATGACCTTTAACAGTTCAATAGATCAAATGATGCTGCCTCCTCCACTACGTTCAAAGGTTTCCCTCTGTCTCTAACCTGTTTGTAATGTGACTTTACTGCAATTTCCAGTTTTTACACTCAAAATCAAGCTTCATTTTCCATGTTTCTATCTCCAGTATAGCCAACTTGCTCCTATTTGCAGTAGAATGGGGCACGATGTCACGACAACAGTATTTGCTTTCAGTGTGTGCTGTGTAAAGTCTCTGACACCTGGTATGTGCTGTATGCAGTGCTTGGTGTTCCTGTTGTTTACTCCCCACTAAAGACCAAGTATCACTTTTTTCCCCCCCTGATTTAATTTATCTAATGCCTGTGTGCTTTAGCCACAGCATTTACAGCTTATTATTTGTTAGGGGTGGTGCATGTGGCAGTGACGTGCTCCAAGGTACTGTATGTGCCAGTTTGCCTGTCTGATTACAGGCAAATTAATTAGTCTTGGAATTTTTTTGTAATTTCCTTGGAATACCTGTGGAATCATCTTGCCAAAAGTTAGCTAAAAACTCCTTTTCTGAAGAAGGAATTCTAAGTAAAAATAAGCTGAAAAAAAAAATGATTCTTTTTGAAATCACTGCAAAGGTCTATCCGCTTACTGCCTGTGATCTCAAAGAGAAATATGTATCATTGAAACAAAGCATTCTGCTTTGTGTCTTTCTTTAGCTGCTAGCAGGGGAGAAAAGGGGGAAAAAAAGTAAATCAAGCCCTTATGACTGATGCTGTTGTACAGTAAATAGAGAATTGTTGATTTTGAAGTGGGGGAGCATCCCTGTAGTCTATAAGTCTGTGTTCTCTCTAGAAGCAGCCTACATTTAAAGGCTTAGTGGTGTTCACATTTCCACATCCAACCTGTAGGTATTTCCTCGTGGAGTTTTAGCAGTTACTGTGTTCATTCTAGTTTGGTGCTAGAAAAGTGAAATGTAAATGTGCATTTCTGGCGTCACTGGTGGTGTGGATTGGTGTTGAACAGAGTACATATAATTACATACGTAGAAGTTCAGCTGCTTTTCATGCTGTTACTAAGAGTCAGTATTTAGATTAGGCACCAGGCAGGATGCTACCAAGAAATAAATCGTGAGAGAGACAAGTATACCTTAGTTGTTTTGTCAAAAGAAGAAGGCCTTTGGAGGAAAGCATGTGAGGCTGGTGTACTTGATATAGCTCAGGAACAGTAAATATAGATTATTAGTCCCTTGAATATTTAGCATTTGAGGTAGATAACAAAAAAGTCCTAGTGTTTTGCAACACAGGTAAAGAGTCTGAAGCAAATCTGGCATATCCTAATAGACTCTGAGTGCAGTGAAAAGGTCATGTTGTGATTGCTAATCCAAACTGCATTTCTTGCAGGCAAAGGGACTGGACTCTGACTTGGTTCTTTTGAAGAAATTCATCTTCTGAGCTGATGCCACATGACTGCAGACAGTAAAGCACTAGATCTTAAAGATAGATCAGACCACGCCGTGCTCTTGCATGAGGTTATGATTCCCTAGCTGCACTCGTTTCATTACAGCCTGGGGAAAGGGAAAGCAGTGTGACAGAGCACGGTGCCTTTCCAAACAACTGCATCAGTAGAAACCCCCTGCAGAATTTTTAGTCATTCATCATCTTCCCACCCTCAGCCCTCCTCGCTGTGCTGATAAAATACTTTGCATCCATTATTAAAACACATCTTTCTGTATTAGAATGGCCCTGCAGCCAAAGCTGTTCTCTGCTTTGTTATGTGTGGCCAGAAACTATACAAACTTCTAATTTAATGTGTCTTCTGACAGCCTGGTGTTGTCAGACCGCTTTTGGTGACTAACTTTCTTTTTTCCATTGTTCTCATGAAATCAAAAATCTGCCAGTTAAAATGAGGTGACATATTTGTTTGTGGTTTGCATAAAATCGCACCGAAAGACTTAGCATGAACTTTGCTAAAAGGAAACACCAGACTGTAAGAATTGGGTGCCCAAAGCAAACCACCCAGTGTTTGTTCTAACCCAGCGTGAGTTACAGACTCAGTAGAAGCGTTGCTTGTGCCTTGCCGTGTTGTATCTGGTGTACAACATCACCCTAAATATGTCTCACCTTAGCTGAGTTAGTCTGAAGATGGGTTGCTATTTACAGTGAGTGCGATGCGCAAGATTTCTTTAGTTTTTGTGTGAATCTAAACAGAGTGGGCTGCAATGTGTGACCATCTGTCTAAAGGAAGAAGGAAAATTACATTAGAGGTGTCGTATGTATTAAGTCTTATTAGAGGTTTCTGATGGTATGGATTGACATACTGGATTAGCATGTAAAGGAATAAAGGGAAAGGGAGGCAGTGTGCATGAGGTCCTTGGGGACTAACCCAGTCTTTTCTCATATAAAAGACTTGTTTCCATAGCTGGCTTTCACCTGTCCACAACCAGCAAAGACAAGACAAAAAGGCAAAGCTCTGAATATTGCTGAAACCTTCCCTGGAATGCTATTTGCTGTGAAAACAGGGGCTGTCATACCCTGCTGGAGTGGCAATCTCAGCGCATACACTGGCACTGCAGGAACACCTTTGGTATGTTTCATACCCCGAACCTTTCAGTATCTTCCCTTAGTGGAACTCATGAAAGGCTCATAAAAACCTGCCATGGGCACACTCAACCCGGACCTCACATAACCCTGTTGGTGGCAGAGTTGCTTGCGCTGCTGTCACAGGTATGCTTCCCTGCCAGGGTGACTCCAGCAGTCCTGCCAGGAAATCCCCTCTCTGTCACTGCAGGAAGCCCTGAGAATTAGCATGATGTCAAAAAAGGGTGTCTATTCCCATTTACAGATGTTTCCTTTTATACTCAGGAGGAGAGATTTAGGAGTATAGATGCTTTTCAAAGGAGGTCTTGAGGAGGGGGGGAAATTAGTTGAAGCTTTGCAAAGTAAATACCGGTGCTTTTTCAGTGTATAAAAGGATTAAAACCAGTTGCTGTTTAATTCAAAGAAGAGAGCTAATGCAAGATAACGAGCCTACCTACCAGTGAATTCTTAATGCTTTTTTCAGTAGCAACTTTGCAAATCCTTCCTTGCCCTGCTGTCACACGGGTCTGTCCCTCTGCCGTTAAGTGTGGGGGGAATTCAGAGATCTAATTCCCAGAACACGAAGAGGGATTTTGTGTGTAAATCTTTCACAAGGACATTTCATATGGAGTTGAATGAGACATTTCATTTTATCTTAGCAGCAATCTATAGACTTGAATTTCCCTTGGTATTCTCTGACAGACCATGACAAAACACTTAATAGTGACACAATGGCTCGTTCCAGCTGTTATAGTCTATTGTGCTGCGTGGCGTAATTGGGGAGCGTTTTCTTCCCTCGCTGCTCCACTCGGAGTAAGGTGGATTATTGACATGCTGCACCATGGCAGCGCTTGCTGCACGCCAGCAGTCGGGCACCTCCCCGTGTCGGGCACGCTGCCTCTCTGTATTGCTGATGTGCCCCAGAAGATGCATTACAGCAGCTACCCAGAGATGATAGACACCAATCTTCACCAGAGTTCTCCAGTGGGTGCTCTTAGACCCCAGGAAGCTCAGAGTGTCAGCCTGTAAGGCTCTGGGTTGGATCACAGGGGCTGTCAGAGACGTGCTGCCCTGGGCTTGCAGTGCTGTGCTGAAGCAAACACCCACTTCATTTGCGTGCCGAAGGCCCTGACGTGTGCTATGAGGAGGAAATATGCACTTCCCCTTGGGGGGCACTTCAGCCCTACCCAGTTTGAAGTTGGACATCTGTGGTTTTGGAATTGGAAGCCATCTTCAGGGAATTGGTTTTATCTTTACGGATGGAGGTGTGTGAAGATTTGTTCAGCTTAAGGGGGAGTGGGGGTCATGCTTGAGATCTGCCATTGGTTCAGGGAAACAGCAGGTTCTGCCAACTGTAGAATTGCCTCTAGATACAAAATAAGATGTAACTAGTGGAAACCACTGACATTTCCAGCCTATCATTGCTAGTGTTCAACTCTGAATATTTAAACACGAATTTAAATGATATCTTCTCCAGAAAGGAAAAAAAAAAAAGATTGCTATGATGAAAGAGGGATGTGGAATGTACATGAGTACAGCCTCATGTAGCAAGAATAAACAAGATCCTTTTACTTCAGGACATTTGAGAATAGGGGCAAAAGGAAAAACCCACACAGAGCCCTGGGACGCTGTTTTTCCCTGTCCTAAGGTGCACAGAATTGTTGATAAGTTGCTGGAGAAATATTAAACAGAGACTTGAGCCTCTCATCACGTGTTGGGTGGCTTAGTGTTGGGAGAGGGTTCCAAAAGTGTCTCGGGAACAGATGCAGGCTTCTCAGAGGGCGTTTTCTGGGAAGGTGTTATCCAGACAGCAGCTTAGGGGTAAATAATTTAACATATAGACACAAAAGCTGTGTGACCATCTAGCTGGTGACATCATTAACTGCCAGCATCAGATGCCTTTGGTAAATGATTAAACAAGAAAGCAAAAAGGCGAGTGTATTTTGCTGGTATAGATTTCCAGATTTGAATAATGCAGTAATCTTGACATGAAAAATAAAAATACAGTTTGTATGTCTCACACAGGTTTGGAAACTCTGCTGTGCAGCAGCTTTCCAAAGAAGCATGTTAGAAATTGAGAAGCTTCTTCGAAGCTTAGGCTGCCAACTGAATCTGCAGTAGGCAGGAATTTCACAGGGACAGCTTGTTTTGCGAAGTATCCTGCTGCTGCTTTTTTTTCTGGGATGGAAATAACTAAGACTAGATTTTCCCCCACCCCCTGATATTTGAGCTTCAGATGGAAACAGAGAATGCGAAGGAGTACAGAATTCTGTATTCTCGTGGGGTAATAGGACTTGCATACATAGTAAGGAAGAATATGCACATGGTACATGTAAACAAATGCTGCTCTGCGTGAGCCTCCAGCATCAGGGCTTTTTCCTGGCGCTCACAAGTGGCTCGTGTTCAACGGCAACTGTACAGAGATGGGTATGTGCTTCCTGCTGCATGGTGCACGGAGAATCATAGAATCATTCAGGCTGGCAAAGACCTTGACGATGGTTGAGTCCAAGCGTAGATATACTGGAGAAATGAAGCACACAGAGACGCTCTGCATCTCCCTGGAGTTCAGCTGGGGCATCCCCAGCTCTGCCACCCTTACTCTGTCATTCTTGGCCAACTCGCAGCAGGTGTCTTTGCCAAGAGTGCCCCTTCTCCCTGCCAGAGCTGTGCCCTTCTCTTGACAACACAACCTTCCTCTCTTCAGTGAGCACACCGGAGCGTGGGGGGTGGCAATAGATTCACCAGCCCGTCCTCCCCAGAAGGGTCACAGCTAACCTGATTCAGCACAAATATTTGCTAAGTTAATTAAACTTATTCTTTAATTTCAGAGTAATTTGAAGTTCAGATTGGGTTGATTCTTGTAATATTTAAATGGATGAACAGCTTCTTGCTTCCTTTTTAGTTTCTAGCTTGTTATTGTGAAGCCCTCTGGTAAAAACCTGACTTTTCATGCAGTTATTCACCCGTTGTATATGATCCTCTTACAGTTTTATGTATGGACTGTGCTTTATTTCTGGAACGACTGAGTAGCTTTGTCTACCTGAGCCCATGTAGGGTGAATCCCACAGAGCATCTCTGTAGTAGAGAAATAGATTGAAAATTGTTCATTCATCTTTCATGGTTGCTGTTTCATTTTGGTAGCATCTTCACCAAGCTGATCAACAGCAGAGTCTGCAATTTCTCCTGTGCTTCTGGAGCTCTTTAGGAAGATGCAGTGTTGGCAAAATCACACCAACTTACATCACCGCCAGTGTAGCGGGCAAGAAAATCGAGATCTCTCACAAAATGGTTTTCAGATCATCTCCTGAAGATTACCTCCTTAAAGTTTTCTTAGAGTTTACACTTTCAAACGTTTTTATATCTGTGTGAAAGTGGAACATGTTTTTTCCTGTCTCCTTGGAGACCTGGGAATTGAGATGGTTTATATTTTAACCTGTAGCATCAGAAAACTTGAAAAAATAGAAAATCTGTCCCTGCTCTGCTGCCGGCTCACACGCCTACTTGACCAATCCGTCCTGTAATGGTCTGACAAATGGAATATTCGGGGGACTTTTTTTCCCCCCATTCTTCTAGTTTTTTATTCTTACATAAATATTATCGAGTTTGTTTAGTGGGGGTGGGTTGATTCGGACATAACTAAGGAACTGAATCTGTGAGAGGAGGATTGTGCTGCTGGCAAAAGTCAGCTCCATCTCTTCTACAGCTCGGTGATTTTCCATCTCCACTCCCTATTCCTCCACCTCGCCCAACTTCTTTGTGGTGGAACAAAGCATGTCTGGGTCCAGAGTTCTGCCTTGCTCATAGCTACGTGAGGTTCACAGCCAGCTTGAAGTGTTAGTGATGGTGAATGGCCAGCTTAGAGTTTTCCATACGTGTGGCTTAACACTGAACACAATTTTTCTCTCTTTCATTAATGTTCTAAATGGCTCCAAAGTAAAAGCCAAAGATCATTGCCCTGTGCTTCTGAGCAGACTGGAGCAAAAATTGATCTTTGTATGTGATCAAAGTTTTGAATCAAGTCTTTTGTCAATCACCTACAGAGATATTTCAGATAAAGTTATTTCATGCCTCCTCAAACAGGTCTGCTACCCCGAGCCCCCCATTCTGTCTGTTTTGAGGTGAATTTCTTGTCTGGAGGGTTAATTCATTGGAATAGTAATTTACTGACACTATGAAATGGGAGACCTTCCATCAGACAAGCAGTGCTCTTTCTGGAGTCGTGAAGGTTCTCCACTTGGCTTTCATCTTCATGCAAAATTGTGATTGCTTCAATGTAATAGGAAAAAAAAAACCCTTATTTTTCTTCAGTAGCCATTTCAAAAGAAGTTTATTAAATGGATGATAAATTCTTCTACTTACCTCTAGTTGGGATTTTCCTTTAAAATATCCTGTCTGCTTAGTATCATTATTTTGCCATTACTCTTAAGATTTCA
>JANHFX010011205.1:0-42898 GCA_027560015.1 Chloroceryle amazona | reverse complement strand
TCCTGCCAAACGACCCAACCCCATGTCCCCCTTAACCCCCCCTTTCACCGACATCCCCCCTTTTCCCTCTTTCCCCCCCTTTTCCCTTTTTCCCCCCCTTTTCCCCCCCCCCCCCCTTTCCCTTTTTCCTCCCCTTTTCCTTTCTCGATTGCCTTTTTATTGTCCTTCATGTACCTGAAGCTATTCTTTTTTTTCCCCTCTCAGTGTCAGTTTACAGGATTGACCTCTACTTGTAGATTTTCCCCTCAACTCTTTGTGTTCGTGGCATGCCTATGGACTGGATTATTAAAGTGAAATTGAGTCCAATTCTTCATGCTGTATATAAAAAAAATCCTTGAGTTGTGTACAGCCCACTTACTACTCTAATGTATTTTATTAGCCACAGGAAATTTCCGATCCAAATAGTCTAGCTAGCAACATTTGTCTTCCCCTGAACTGGATGTCGTGTACGATGCTTTAGTTTCCAGTTTTAGGCAGGGTAAAGATACTCCTGGTTGTTATTCCATCTGCACGGCTAGAGCTGTGTAAATAAGCAGTAACAGTACTAACAGTGTGGAATTGCTAAGTAGTTTGTGATCTTTCTGGATTAGCTAGCAAATAATGCTTGCTTACAGCTATCATGAGCAGGCTGTAAGTGCATACAAAAGCAAACTGTATCTTGGGTGCCTGAGACCTTTTTCTCTTTTCTGAAGCTGATTAAATAATGTAAATGCATGCATACATACATAATAAGCATCTGCGTGGTCGGACTGCCAGAAACAAACACATTTATCACCATTTCTAGGGACTTGTTGTGTCGTGCAAATGTGTCATCTAAGTCTGATGCGGTGGCAGCCCTGTGACGGATTTAACAAGATTAGATGACCTCCAAAAAAAGCCTTGCAAAACATTACAGATAATGCTATGCAAATTGACAAGCAGCACACACAAAAAAGCTTAATAATTACTCCTTCTCCCTTTTAAAACATTTCTCTCTTCTGAAGGTCAAGACAGGTTAATTTATAGAGTGCAGAAGTGTCTGTTACACACACTGCGGTCGTTTTTCAGAAAATGAAGGAAAAAACCCAAACAGTTTAAATGAGGAAAAGTGATCAGTGCAGATTATATTAACAGGTCTTCTCGGAGCCTCAAAGGTCAGGGAATTTCAGTTTACAATTGGACAAGCTCCAAGAGAAGCAGCACTCAGCATTAATATGACCCTGCTGGGTTAGAAAATGATTTGAAAGGACCTAAAAATCCCCAACAAACCATTGAAAAGTAATTGCTCCAACAGTGATACACTCCTACGGTGAAGGATTTTTTTTCGGGATGCGCTCAGTGACATCTAATTTATGGGTCATAGTTCCTGTAGCCCTGTCTCATGAATGCTTTCTGGCAGCACAACTTTTCTCATCAGAGCACTTCATCCCTTTGAGGCATTTGCAGAGTTGTGCCCATTGGGTTGAACTTGGATCAAATATCAAAACTTTACTGAAAAATCTAACCCGGTCCTGGGGATGATGAAGGGATTAACTTTGAGTGGTTTTAGCAGTCCTGACAGCTTCACATAGTTAATTATATGCAAGTTGCAGCATTTTTTAGGGAACTGCCTTTAATCATCCACCATAACCACAAGAGGATCCACCCTACAGCTTGTGTGGATGGACTTGGTTACACTGCCTAAGATCAGTGTGAATTGTAAATCCACTGCAGAATATGGAAAACTGAAGTGGTAATCTTTGCAAATAAAAAGGGACACGGGCAGGGTCACGCTGTGCAGTGGAGGAAAGAGTGGGGCACTGCTGAATTCTCAGTTTTCAGAGTTTTTCAGATATTCAGTCTACCACTGCGGAGGTTTTGGTGTTGTGCTGTTCAGTATGCTCCAGTATCACCCATTGCATCATGTGGAAATCTAGAGATGAGCAACTGTCTACACCTCAGTGCAGAATGTGTTTCAGGATTAATAGTAACGGTTGGAAATCTAGTCAGTTAGTTAGATGGATCTCTTCTGTGCAACACCTCAGCCTTCTGCCAACTGAACAAATGTAATTCACTGAGCTGGTGCCCTCAGCTCTTCCTATTGGCTTACCATGGATGTTCAGAGAATGTTTGTTTCAGTCAAACTGATTATCTTGCTAGGGTAAAATATTAATCTTAGACAGCAAAGAACCGTTTCTGCTTGCAGGAGCATTCTAAATGCTGAGAAATTGTTTTTCAAGGCAAATGATGGATTATGGAACAGTAGAAGAAAAACTGGGAAGATGAGAACAATCACAAGACCGTAAGTCTGAGATAACCAAGAAAGCCTTTTCAAGTGATCTTTCCTCTCTTCGAGGTGGTCTCGTGCTGTGTTCCTTTGTTGTCGTGCTAATTATGGCTTGAGACTGTAATTGTTCCGGGCTGGGTTGTTCTTGTATTGCAGAAGAATGCACCTGGGAAAGTGGGTTCTAGGCCACCACCTCCAGCATGTGTGTACTGTTGCTTGTGTGAAAGCAAGAATAACCTTTAGAAGTATAAGCTGATTGTTGCAAGAATCAGTTGGGTTTTTAAATAAATAAATAAATAAATAAAGCCAACCCTCCTCTCTGTAAAGCCTGCCCGGGTGGGTGAATGCACAGTGCTTTTTCTGACTGCTGTTGGTCACTGCCAGGGGCAGCCTGTTGCATTATTTCATTCAACAAGTGATCTTTTGTCACAAACCCTGCCTTTCTTTGAGCTCAACAGAATGACCTGGCTGCCTTCTCTTCCTGAGTTTTTCATGTCCTGGAAGAGAATGACTTATCTATAAATATGCATTTTATTCATGTTGAAGAAAGTGTTAATTTGAAATTGATCTTTACCTCCCCTGTGCAAACATGAGAAGAATTCACCATCGGATGGAGTTAATTTAGGGCTAAAATTCAAATAATCTTCTGATGTCTGAAATTTCAGTGCTCTCAGAAAAGAAAACACTTCTCAGTTCATGAACCCTAGCAAGCTTTGCAACTGTTTACTTCTCTCCATCCCCTTTTATTCCCTTGATTAGATATCAATTCATAGAAATTTCAACAAAAAGGCTACCCAAGGGAAATTAGTCTGTAAAGTCCATTTGAACACTAGAGTTCAAATACCCTCTCTACTGAGCAAACAAGAGGATTAATGAATATTAAACAAGTGTGTCCTCATTACAGCGTAGCACCTGAGAGTGCACAGCTATAATCCACAAGACATGGGCTCTGTAGATCTGTGGCTTTTTCTAATACGAAAGGGTCAAGTCCTCCAGCACATGTGAATTCTCATTGCTACAGACTGACTCTTCCAGATTTATTTTCCTCTAAGCTAAATGTTAGGATTTTTTCTTTCACATATAATCGGTATGAGTTCAAACTAAAGATCCCCCTTAGTTTTGAGAAGAAAGTTTACTGTTGTCACACAGTTTGGGTCCTGGTATTACCTGTAGTCTCCTAGTAGCTGTAGTTTATATTAAGATATTCATCGGAATAGAATTAACCCAAATTATCTCAACTATCTGTTATTTGGCATGGCTGCATGTTCAGAACCCTGTAAGTAATAACCAAGAACTTCACTCACTTGCACACAAGTACATTTTGTACACAAAGCACAGTTACTTCTCTGCACAAGAAATATTTTATGTTGTGTATCTTCTTCCAAATGATACAGATACTTAAAGTTTGTATAAGTTAAAAATAAAATTGAAAGCAATTAGTCAAATTCAGGGATGAAACAGTCCCTGGAGGACCACTAACTAGGGGATGTGAACTCTGGTTTTAGCCAGCAGTAGTTGAAGGTTGGGCAAATACGCTCAACCTAACTATCCTGCATCCTGAGCTTTGTCTGGATCTCAGTTCTGGATGGAACTATTCAAGTACATTTCAAGTGAGTCAAGGGGTCCCCCTGTTTATATCCAGAAAATCCACGTAGAAAATCTCTTTCAGTGTGATACCCTGCATGACCTAAAAACCAGATACTTCGATGCTATTCCTGATTGCCCTGTATTCTTGTGGTACAAGATTTTGTTTGTACTTGGAAGGAAAAAGTATTTCGGATCCAGTAGATAAATTTAATGTAAATATTGATAAATACCTCCAGTGGTACTATCATTTTTTTTTTAATAAAAACCCCAGCTATTCTGCAGTTCATTCTCTGCCTTCACAAGTAACCCTGGGATTTCAAAGCTTTTAGGAAGTGTATCTTATGTACATAAGACATATTGTGTCAGACATCAACCTGCTGCTTGTTGCTGCTTCTAGGAATGTCGAGTTTGGTAGTGAAAGGTGAACAAAGCTCTTGAGCATAGTGCCAGCATTTCTAAAGAATATTGCTGATACGTGAATGAAGAGCAGCATAAGGATGTGAAGCACCAACATTAATGTTTCATAGCCTAGCATAAATCTTCGTAGTTACACTTTATTCCTTCTACTGGGAAACAGATGGTTACAAGGTGTAGCTTTTGGCATTTTTTTTTTCTTCATTGCATTGGGTTTTTTTCCCTGCGAGTCCTGAGTAGTGTCACATAAAATTCCACAATTCTTCCTAAATATTTAGACTGTGAGATTCGTCGTGATTTTTGTTGTGATTGACACAGATGGAAGCGCACGGTGGCAATTATTTGTAAAGCAAGCCTTGACTGATGGTATTCTCCAAGTGCCACGTAAGAAAACGTTTATCTCCGACCCAATGTTTGCTACATTTTGTCCATCAGTGGTGTGCAAGTAGAGAGCAAAAAATAAAACCAGAAAAAAAGCCCCAATTCCCCAGGCTTTTGTAGTTTGATGCGTAAACTGCGTGATGTTTGATGCATATAGGGAAGATGAGGGCAGGTGTACAGTTCAGTTGTTAGCATATGGCCAGCTAGACCCTTTGACTTTATTGTGCACATTAAATAATCATGTTCATGAGTTAATTTCAAACAGATGTGGTTGTAGCATAAAATGCGCATGACTTGGAAAATATGGCCATAAAAGTCTGAAATGCCTGTTTCCAAGACTGCAGTGCAATAGTTTGTATTAGTGACTGCAGGAAGCAGGCTGTTCCCGACATAAATCCATTGGAATGTTTTGGAGAGCTTGCAGTCAGGAGATAATTTTGCATTTTTACTGGTTTTGTTAAACATCGTCTTCAACTGGGAATCACATCTATTTTCCAGTTTGATAGTTCTACTCTTATTGCAGCATAGACTCCCTGTTTGGTGTGATGTTCTTACAGCTTTCTGTAAGAAACTTGCCTTAAGACTGAGAAATATTTTTTAGGATTTATTTCTAGTTTGAAAGCCAATTAGTTTGGTTAATAGAGATGATGATATTTGGACACATTAAATCATGATAGGTACTTGGACTGTGCTTCTTTGACTGTGGTCAATTGTTGGGGTTGGGTTTTTTTTTGTCCTGTAGCTGTTTAATTCCTTATCCTTCTGCTTCCTTTTGTCTACAGCAATTGTTTGCCTGTGCAGGACATGGTCACTCGAGTGTTAACACCAACCCACTGCACGTCTTCATGTGCAGAGGGGAAAGAAGTGGGATGAAAGCCTCCTGCATCCAGCCTATTAGTGTTTAGAAAGATCTAGAGCATAAGCAATTCTAGACCGATTTCAAACATACAGATCATATTAGGGTCCGAAGGGGCAGTTCTGGACATCCAGCTTACTTCATTGTTTAAAAGGTAACTTTTTCAGTCATCTCTGCCACACTCTTTACCTTTTTGCACTCTCTTCCTTCATTTTGTCTTCCTTCTCTTTCCTTCCTTGCTGCCATGTCATTTTTATATAGCTGCTTTTCCTAGCTGGAGTGAAGCTGTACAGCTGAGTACTTTGCAGCTGTGTTTCATCTTCTGACAAGTTCATCACTTACACAGCTACTGGAGCTCACGTTTTGTGTCAACCTCTCCTCTGTGCCCCAGCCTCACGTGCTGCTGGGGAATGCAACAAGCAGGTAGGCAGCTAATGACCGCGTCAGGTGCCACATCTTGTCCTTGGCTCCTTCACAAGCAGACAATGTCGTTGTTTGCACCAGAACTTAAACTGGCAGGACCCCAACAAAATCTCCAGCAAGCCGTTTCAGTGTGCAGTAATCTTCAGCCAGCTGGGACTGGCGAGCCTGAGGAATTGAGCTATTCCCATGCTGAGATTTCTAGAGAATATGCTTTATACTGACCTATTATGATACAATTTCTGGCACTGGTGCCTTTTAAAATGCCTATGTGATGGCTCTGGGGTCTGGCTGTGTCTCTCAGCCTGTAAGTAACTTCAATCTTCCTTCTTAGAGTTAGGTGATAAATCTGTCTGTTCGCTGATAAAAATTCAAATCTCTTATTTTAGTGAGAAACTAAGCTCTTTGAATCTAATTCATGGCTTCCTCCCTGAGTACTCCATGAGCTTATTTTAAATAAAACAGCCATAATTGTTAATAACAAGAGCTGAGAAAAAAAAAGATATCTCACATAAACTGGAAATTGTGATTTATTCTAGCAGTCACATTGCTTAATTCAAGTGAATAATACAGACAAGATCTGGTCCCCGGTCTATTCTGCTCACCTGACATTGACAGTCCATCTACCCTTGTGTAGGTCAGACCAAACCATTATGTCAGTAATAGAGTATATAAATGTAACAGAAAAACGTACCATAAACTAAAAAAACCCCAGAAATTTATTTTTCATGGCTACTGAAGCTGTGTCCCAGGTGTAGCCTGGGCAGTCTGCTCACACCCGGGGTGAGCAGGGATGCTGTGCAGCCTGCTTGATCTCTCTGGAGACAGAAGTGAAAAACCTTAGCTTATTTTCTGTGCTCTTCTAAACCAAAGTCTTAGGTGCCTTTAAAATTTGTGGCTAAACAATCATTCAGGGATCATTGTGGGTATTGAAAACAATAGGTGCTGCATAGGCAAAAATATATAGTGGCGTAGTCTGAAAGCTGAAATTGGTTTTGCGAGAAAATTCGGCAGGTTTTATTGCCCCCACTGAAAGATAAATGGTAACTGAAAATAATTTTGTCTTGCTTTTTATGTCTTGGTATTAACAAGGTTTTTAATGCCTTAATAATACAAAGGCAGACATAATATATCAATATTTCATCTTGTTTAGCCAGTGCTTAGCTAGTGGCGATGAGAAAAAGAGTGCTGCAAGAATTTATATGGCAAATACTGCTCTTCCTGCAGCTGCAGTAAATATAGCCCCATAATTTATTGTCTACAGAAGATGCCATATTTCAGGAGGGAGAAGATGATCCAAGGGCTGTGTCCTTTTGGACAATTACCAGTTTCCATGACTGGCTGTACCCAGATTTGACTATCTAAATGCCCCTATTCTCATAAGGGAATTTGGTACTTGTGAAAAAGAGTTTTCTAGATTTGGATTGCCATACAGTATTTGTAATTGGTAAAGAAGGAAAGCAAGAATTTTTCTGTAAGTAAAAGCTGGAATTCTTGGGGTTTTTTTCCCTTTCAACTGCTGACAACCTCCTCTACTTGACAACTGGCACAATCTATGCATGCAATGCTTTTACTCAGTAATTTTCCGTATCACAGGCAGAGGTGCTGGGAGAGAATTATGTGTCTCAGTGACTATTTTCACTGGTCATGACTAGCCTGAAAAACCTCATTTTGAGGTTTGGGGTTTTATTAAGCTGCCTGCAGCTAGTTCCTCATGATTCAATACATATACAAGTATATGTAACAACAAACGCAGCTGGGAGGCTTGGAAAAAAATTGTAGAAGTTATCACTAATTTTGGAGAGCAGAGGGAAGAGATAATGTTATGTGGCTGTCCATATTAATTCTTCATTTTCAGAAGTTTGTATTTACTAAAAGATAATTTTGCAAGGTGGAACAATGACTGGATAACCATAACTCCCTTAATGAAGCTTTGCTTTTGTCACTATCCCATTACTCCATTTACTTTACCTTCTGGGAGAACATTCCTTTATATCAGATAGGTTGTTATACCAGCTGGGATATACAGATCAAATATTTAGTCCCATTCCACAGGAAACTTCTAATAGCTGTCCATACCACATATTAGCCAGCAGTGTTCAGACACATAAGTATATTGCAAGCCATTTCTTTGTGCAACTGGTAGTACTACTGAGCGGAAGAAACTTCTACATCTAGTGCAAGTTTACTCTAAAGTAGCAGCCTTGGCCTGATCCACCTTTGCCCATCTGTTCAGAAGAGTTTTGGAAGGGTAGAGGCTTGGAGGGATTTCTCTGCTAAGATATTTTTCCATTCCTGGAGTTTTCTCATGGGTTTTTTCCTGCATCTTTCTGTTGCCTCGCTGTTCCTCTCAAGGAAAAGGCCAAGCTCAAAACCCGAGTCGAACATTTCAGCGGGGCTGCAAAGGGGGCTTCCACAAATCCTAACCATTTCATGGCAAATTTTTGTATTTCTGTGCTTAGTCTTAATATTCAAAATATTAATATTGATACCCTTCCCCCTTCTCAGGGGGAGGGATCACTACTTTGCCAAGAGCTCTTGCCAGGAACTGGTGTTTTCTCTGTAGATTTGTACATTATATGTCTAGTGGGGAAGAGGAATCATGGTAGCATAATTAAGCTGCAGAAATTAACATGAGGAAGATTTAAAATCTGGGCCCAAGGAGACCTGAAAGTTGAGGAGAAAAAAAATAACCAGGACTTATTTTCAGGTTCTGAAAGCATAAAGCTTGTAGTACTTTGCAAGTGAGATTTCGTTGTGTTTGTACATCTGAATATAGCTTCTGTTGTAAAGAAACTGTGTAATGATTAGAATTCTGTGGGCTGGGTTTATTAAAAGGATTAGCTCGTGTTTGGGCATATGTGTTTGTGTAGTTCTATGTGTGATATGTGTATATAAATCTATTCCCACACAGAAGACTTCATTAGCTTTAACTTGAGATTGCTAGGCAACATAGCCCGTCGCAGAACCTGTGAGGAGGGAAGCTGTTCTTCCCTGTATTCCTCACTCTACATTGTGTTCATCAGTTGCATCTTTTAATTGCTAATTACTCTCCCCATGCCTTATGCAGAAACTTTGAATCTCTTTTGATTCCAGATGATGGTTCAAACTTTGACCCAGTTTTGTGAATATGAGGTCATGCTGGCTGAAACTGTTATCAATTACATGATGCCTCGTCCCACTCATTATTTTTCATACTTTCTAAGCTTACAGCCTTTGTAACTTGCTTACTTTTACGTGAGGCAAGTCTGCAGATGGAATTTGTCTTGAGTTGCCGTGTTTTGGAAATGTCACTGTGTCGCATTCTTCTTTTGTTCTCAATTTAACTGTATTTACATCAAGCTCCCTTCTGCTTTTAATGCAGTCTGTGAGTACGTAATTGTTATTTGTGATAACAGTGACATATGGATGGTTTCTTTAACGTCAGTCAATGAACTGTGTGCCCGCTGCGCTTGGTGGGCAGTGCCAGTGCTTCTCAGGCTAAGTGCTGTGGGGCAGCTCTGAATGTGGAGATGCCTCGGGAGTCGTTCTGTCCTCGTTAAGGCTTCTCCCTTCCTGCTCTTCCATTTCTACTTAGCTTTGCAGAACATAGCCTCCTAACCTGTGGTTTGCATGCTCAGAATCTTATCTTTGCCAGAAGAATGTGGCCATGGGCAGTTATTGAAGGATTGCTCCTTTGTGGCTTATCTAATAAAATGTTGGGTTTTTTTCTGGAAATGTCACATATAAATAAAGGCCAAAGATCATTCAGCATCTCTGCCAGGCCCCCTCCATCATGCTGCGCTTACTGTCACAAGACATTTAGTTTCATAAGAGAGCAGCTGCACCAAGGATTCCTAACGAAAGCTGAGTACCAGTCAAAACTGCTTTGGCTTTGACTGCACAACCTGCAGTCTGGGACAGGGACGTAAAAAGCTTGCCAGTATGCCCCAGAAGTCAGGCATGGGCAGGGGTCCCGTGCAGTGGTTTCCTCTTGGAAATCAGCTGAAGGACTTCTGCTATGGCCGCGGGCTCCTTGCTTCAAACAGGGGAGCGCCGGGAAGCTGCTGCATTTAGGATACGGGGTTTGCTCTAATGAAACAACTTATTTTCAGGTTGTTAGTTCTTATGGAATTATGGAACATGGCAACACCCACATCTCGATTTACCTTTCTACTTAAACCGTGATGAGGGAATTTATTGTACTGATTGAATCTAGTTAGTTTGCTTATATATTCCACGACACACGAAAGTACGTGGGCTGGGTTAGGTAGGTGTGGCACTTGTGGGTCCTCTTCCTCACCCTCCTGCTTATATGCATCCCACGTGTCAAGATGGCAGATGAATAATGTGTTCTTTAGTCTAACCATATATTTGCTCTACCTAATTTCTCTTGCTCTTTCGAGGTCTCGAATTCCTTTCTCCCCTTGATTAGTAACCATGGTGCTTGTAATGTGCAGCAATTATAGATTGGAACGTACCAGCATAGAGTAATTTATGCAAAAGTAATTACTTAAATGACTCTTCATTATATTGCAATCAAATGCTAGATGCTCTGGTATAGATGTTACATATCCGATCTCAGCATGCTACTTAAAGTCTTTGAGTCCAATTCTGGGATGATGTAAATCAGTGCAGCTCATCTACACAGCTCCAGTGCTTTGTGAAGGGCTGCACAGCCCAGTGCTGGCTGATTTACAGCTACAAAAGGAAAGCAAATGAACTTAAAAAGTAGCACAGAAAGGTAGGTCCCAGTGAGGCCGAAGCATTCGGAGAGCAGTAGTCCCAGCAGTCAAACAACGGGAGCAGTCGTATTCTTTCTCCTCTGAAAATCCTTTCACGTAATTTTCTGCTCTGTTACTCCAGCCACTGAGTTAGTCACAAAGTGGTGAGTGCTGTTGATGTCAATTCTCACTGTAGCTGGGTTTTGTTGGTGTTTGGGGAGGGAGGAGGGGTTACTGGCTGGCTGAAGACCTCAGCAGTGTGGTAGTCCCAGTTTATCTCTCGATGCATTAGGCAAAGCTGACAGCAGCTCATCTGGGAGACTGCACTGTGAGATGTGTAACCGAGGCTTCAGAATGTCCTGATGAAATTACCATGTCTCCATCATGTTGTAGGGAGTGGTGAGTGTTTGTAGAGATAGTTCCTTTAATTTTAAGTATTATAATGGATTCCATTCTGAGCAGTGTGGAAACTCAACCTCATTTCCTCTGTAATTCAGAGTGAAATCTGAAAACACCCGAATCTTCTGACGATGCACAGAAAGGTTATTATCCAGCAAGGCTTTCTGCAAGCAGTAGTTCTGCATTTCAGGCTGCATAGCTGTGGTTTGAGTGAGTGCAGGGAAAGCCCTTTTTGCTGATTTCAGTTTCCATTCTATTCAGAGATTTGCATAGAGCACATTTACTTCAATCAAGTCTTATGGAAAGTAATTCCAGGGAAGTCTAAAAATCTCTCAGCTATGGTACTTAACGTGGTCAGCAGGAAATGCCAGTGAGAACCCATCCATCTTTCTGGTTCAACTGCTTTGTCATTAGACAAACAGCATGGCATCTGTGTTTCACAAAAGTATTTCTTCCAGCAAGAAACCATTTTCCGCTTTGTATGAAACAGTTCAGTGCTAAATGTCTTCATTTCTTTGTAATTCCACCTCCTGCCCTCCTTTCTATTTATTATGAGACAATGGCAAAGCGATCTCTGTGTGTGGAGAGCTGATGCCACACGTGAAACATTTTAATGTATACCCTTGGCTAGGTTTGTTTATATTGATGTTGTTGGTTCTTTGATTCCATGGGTTTGTTAGTGGGCCAGCCTGTGGGAGATTACTGAAGCTTTATTTACATGTGAATGTGCCCGTGAAGTTCACTGCTTAGTTATCACTGCGTCTTACTCTACGTCTGAGTAACAGAATCAAACGAGGTGCTGACTGAAACATTCTGTTCATACAGGTTTACTTTGAATACATACTTCCAGACTCCAAAAACAGGTAGAAATGAGAGGTTTGAAGATAGACTTGGCTTGTTTCCATTCCCCCTCTCCTTTCAGGATGCTGATGTGTCAGATACCCTGTTTACATACAGGACAGCACTGTACAGTTTCTCATTATTGAGTCTTAGAGGAAACTTCTATAGTATCAAAGGACTGGTTTGGTCAACAAGCTTTTGTTCAATGAAAACACTTTAAGTGCTAGAAAATGGCTTAATGACCTTCTGTTCATCACAGTAAGGACCTGTAGTCAGAACATGTTGTGCTCTGAAAGATGCTGTATAAAAACGACAGCGTGCAGCAGCGCGTATCTTGAACAGAACTTCAGCAACAAGTTCAACGGAGAGGAGAGAAGAGCTGCACTAGCAGGGTGCTGCAGTTGGGATGGTAACCCCAGACTCAGCTGTTGCATGGCAAAAACAGAGCTTCCTATGAGGAAAAGACACTTGCTATTATTTTGCTATTATAAGGAGTTTTAGACTATCTAGTCTGCAAAATTTGGGTACAGACATCTGAGGGGTATGTTGCCCAGAACTGGTGACTCTCCTGGCTCGCTTGAATTGTAGACAGCACAGATCTTAATTCCTCAAGCAGATAAGGAAGGGTGTGCATCACATATGTGACATCTGAAAAAAAGTGTTTCCTTTTTTACAATACACAATCATACAATTTCAGACTCTAGAGGGAATTTTTAGGTAAAGGTTCATTAGTTCTGGGCCCCATTAGCTTATTCTACAGCATTTGGAAAGAGAGTGGAAATCTAAGGCAAAGATGTCCATTTCTCCTGGGGATTTCTTCAGTTTGGAGGCTGTGTCCAGCTCGGGAACGAATAGATCCTTACCCTGTGTGGCACTACAGGGTCAGGTTTTTTTAGCCTGCCAAGGAAGCAGGTCCACTGAAAGAGCCCAGACCTTGGTATTGTCTATCCTGAATAGCTGGCAGTTTATGGATGCAGTGAAGGCCAGAGCTCTGGCTCTGCTGTTATTCTTCTGCTAGCTACAGTAAAGTGAATATGGGGTTGTCTTCCTGGCTAAAAACCTACCCTCAGGTAGCATATTGCTCAGCTTAGATTGTCGGGCACTGAAAGGCACTGAAAACCAGCTCTGCAGCAGGGGTGGGTTCCCATACAAGTGTAGTTGGTGAGAAGTGATGACCCAGGACAGCAGACCCCAGTGGCACTGGTGTTGCTCTCAGTCATTTCTTTCCTAAGCATGTATCACTGAGGCCAGAGTGGCACTTTCTTTCCTCTTCCTCTCTTCCTCCTTCTTCCCTTTTCCTTTTTCTATTCTGGGTGCTGAAAGGAACAAATTCCTTTAAAAAACAAAATCAGCTTTAAAAGAAGGTATATTAAAGTTATTTTGAAACTCAACTAGAAATACATAAAACATGAAAATTAGTCCTTTGAAATGTGTGCCTGGGGTCAAACTCGTGGCTATGGAAAAAGCAGACGTTCAGCTTTGATTTGGTCCCAGCTGAGCCCAGTGGTGGAGGGGTGGAATGGGTGCAGAAAGCAGAGTGGCTTTGTTCATGACAGTATAAAAATACAGCAACTTCAAGGTCTTTGTTTTGGATGTAGGACCTCAGCTTCCTTGATGGCCCAGACCTTCATTTGTCTGTGATGCTCTGGTCTAGTAAGGAGGTCCAATTTCTGTAAATCCTTAATGAAACGACTGAAGGCATTTACCTTATTCCTATTTGTGTTCCTTTTTGTCTCTTCCCGAACGGGCAGGGGAGTGTATGGATTGGCATTTCAGATCTGCTCTCTGGCCACTAGTCCTGCTTACTTCATGGGCACGATGAAGGTTTTTCAGTCCATTCTAATATTAATAATGTTATCTATTTAGAACCAGTAACAACTTCTTACTGGTAAAATGTACAAGTAAAAAAGAACTTCTGTCCTTATGAGGAAAACCAGAGCTGAAGATTCGTTTGTGAAGTTCGTCATTTGGGGGGTTTCTCTCTAGTTTAATATTGTTCTCTTGCTGGACTCTTTGTTTTCAAGCCCGGCAGGAACAAAACATTTCTTCCCAGGTAAGTATTTAATTGTACCTTGCACTGGTGCCTTCGGGAGTTTATTTACTCACGGGAAGTGTCTGTCATACTCATTTACTCAAGATCACCCTTGGCTAACAACGACAGTGAGTGGACTTTTCACTAAGTGAAGCCCAGGAGTCTGTGTGGAGGATGAGCATGAAAAATAAACCCCAACAGTAGGAGCTCCTCAGTACTGTATTGTGTCAGCCGAGTGTTTCCTTTCAGAAATCACAGTACTGAAGTGGAAAGAACAATGAATTTCCTTTTTTTTTTAGAGAGGGAAAGAAAATATTTTGTGTTGTTAAGAGCTGTCATTAATTAGGATAAATTTTGTCCTAAGGAACACATGCATGAGTGACATAGTTTGGGTACTTTCAACAGCGGTGAGAAAGATTATCTGAAATCTGTAACTAATTAAAACTGCATAATTTAATAATTAGATTTAATTAAGGAAAATCATATTCAGTTTTGACAACCTGCAGAACAAAGTTCTCCAAATTTCCGGTTTTGTGTTTCTCTATTTCAATTCCCAAGCTGACAGATTGGCTATAGAAATAACTTTGCTTTGACATGAAAACCAGTTAAATGCTAACATTAATTTTACATTAAACAAAATATGTTTGATAAACTGCCAAATGATTACACCTAGGCCAAGATTTACATGGATCTATTGATTGAGACAGAGCAAGCAATGAAATCATTTTTTTGATCTGTCCCATAGTTCTTTGAGAGTTGTACAGAGTTAGGGTTTACTTTCATTTCTATTAAATAGCTTGCGTCCAAGTGCTGAGGGGTTGAAAAAGTCTTCTGGGGTCAGGTTTTGTGTCCCTGTCCCAGATGATCCACGGTGGTTATAATGATCCACTTTAGGCATCCTTCCTAATCTTTCTTTCCTGGAGATACGGTGTCTGCTTAGCCTTCTGCTGTTGCAATGTGAAATCTACAGAGACAGCAAAAGTGAGAAATATTTAGATGTATTTATCAACATTGACACTAATAATGCAATTCACCAAGTAGCCCTAAGCTTTACCAGGATTACTAAAATCCACCTTCTTCCCTGGTTTGGAATGCACGGGAAGTGCACAAAGCTCTTGAGGATTTGGAGTTAACTCCAGGGAGAAAAACTATTTCTTGAAAATGTGATTCTGCTTCCTTCACTTTGAAATGCAGAATGTATTACTGCAGTTTGCTCCATAAGCTGTATGTCCTGTCCGCCGTGGTATCAGGAAAAGATCGGCTGTTTCAGAGCTGTTCTCTTCTGAAATGATATCTGACTTTGGGAAAAAAAAAGCCTTCTTTTAGTGGAAGTCTCAGACCATAGTATTTTCTGTTTTGCTGATGAACGCACTTTCTGGGGCTACAACCAAGGCAGGCAGAGTGTGGCAAGGCTGTTAGTAACTCTACAAGTGCCAAGTAACAGTCATCTTGGAAGAAGAAAGCAGCTATCCAAGGAAGAGTAAAACAGGCTGGGGCTCTTTGGTTTGCAAAAGAAAATGCTGTGGTGAGGATATGGCTGAGATGAGCAAAATCATAAAGTAGAGCAGGGCTGCATGTGACAAAACCACGGGAAATCCATTTACAGTGTAGAAGAAAAAGTAACTTTTTGTGTGTTTGTTTTCTGTAAGGTTGGTATTGCACTTCTGGAGTTGGTTGCCAGAGCAGAAGATGCAGACAGACAAGAGTGGGAGGTTCTCAGAGGATCGGTCAAACCCGTGGGCAGCAGGTTCATAGTGGGCATGGCAGGGAAGGGGTAGGGGAGCCTTTTTCACCCGGCATTCCTGGGTGAGTTCCCTGGGAAGGGAAAATGAGAATGGGCAGGTTGCAGATACCTGCTCCCAAATAGCTGTTCCTCTGGCCACACAGACAGGGGGTAGATCAGCCTGCTCAGACTCATGGGGGGGTAGAGTGATCAGTGATCAAAAGAGCAGGCCCAGTAGGATATTTCTTACACTCATGAGTAAATCAGCACATTAAAAAATATCCCCAGTGTCTGGTAGGAGTTGCCGAATTTGAAACATAATTTGTTTGGGCTGTTTGCCCATCTCATGGTTTGCTTTTGCAGTACTTTGAGCACGGGCTGCTCTCTTCTCATACGCACAGCAACAGCAAAATCTCCAGAGGGCTTCCTTGACCCTCTCGCTTCCCCCCCCCTTCCCCCGTGTATGTCTACCCAGTTTCAGTCCTGTGACATAAGGCGTACGTGTTGCATACACAGCCACTTGACTCCTGCACAGTTCTGAATCTCTTCATAATGGTCTGGTAAAACCTGTGTAGTGTTCTTTCAGACCAAACACAAGCTGGAGAAGTGCTGCCTGCTGCTGACCCAAGTGCAGAGCGCTCTACCAGGGCAGATCTTGGCCACCTAGCTATGAAACAAGGCTGGGCTGTAGCTTTGGAGGAAAACCAAACTGCCTCCACTTAACGATGCTTTCCCTTATTACTGCTGTTGCTGACTTCTAATGTGAAGCGTACTGTCTTCAGCTACAAATGCAAGTGGATGTTTCCTGTGGTTCTCTGGGGGTGTGTTTATGGAAATAAAACTGACAGAAAGCTACTTGGTCCTACACTCCACTTCAGTAATCACATCCTGGGACCACGGTGCAGTTGGTGAGCTTTGGCTGGCTGGAAGGCTCTGCACGGTTTTCCTTCAGCTCCGCAGTAAAATTCGAATGAACAGGTTTGGTAGATAAGTAATAAGATCAAGAATTTGGGTTCTTTGTAGGTGCTTTGAGATTTGGGGGATGGTGACTCAGGAAGCATGACGCAGTTCAGTTTGCATTGACCGGTGCTTGCGGAGTATTGATTAACTGTCATATTCAAATCATTGCTGGTGAGGGGAGAAGAACTTTAGGATGAAAGGATTAAAAAATATCCTGCTACAAAATGAAATGTGACACGCTCACAGAGGAGATAAAATCAACATCGATACTTGTTGGCAAGTCTGAGATCTGGAGAGGAATTCTACATGTAGGAGAATAACAAAGAATAAGCAAATAGCTTAGAAACTTAAAGGAAGGTTTCATGAATCTTTAAGAAACGTGATGTAGTTAATAAAATACACGATCTTACAAATTATTTAGTGGCTACATGACTGGCTTACAGAGGTTTGCATTGGTAGCCAAAACTGCATTTGTTTATGTAACTTGGTCCTGCCCTTACTCCAGTCTCTGTACGTTTGCCAAGCGGGCACAGAAAGAATTATTTTACTGCGTTGTCCAGTGAAGCACTTGCCCACTGAAGTTTTCTAATTCAGAAGTGGTGTAAGCAAGAAGCATGTTTTATAGTAAATCCTTCATAGGTGAGTACGTCTGTGTTCCTCTGGCCACTCTAACCAGGGTACTTTGTGCGGATTGATAACTGGAAGAAACCGTTAGGCTGGTGGTACAACAAAAGACAAGAATCGGTAGGGATATGGTATTTGTTTCCATGGGGGATATTGCTCGAGGAGCTCTAAAGCTGTCATCCCCGAAATGACAGTCTCACCATTGCTGCTGTATCTTTGCCTCTCTGATCCCCAGATCTCCATCAAGGATAGACTAAATCGAATCTCAGGTTTGCAGACCATCGGCGTAGCAGCGATAGGAGTACACCTCGCGTAGTTTCTCTGGGGATAAGCAATGTTGACTTGTGTAGGAATTTTGTTAAACGCCCTAATCCAGTTCATCCCCGAGCATCTCTAGAGAGATTAAAACATCCCATTACCTCGACGTGCTCCCTTTCGTTGGGATTAGAGTCGAGTTCCTGCAGTGGGAAGAATGGTGTCGTGGCATTCGTGTTGATGAGCAACAACGTGATACCCAAACAAACCAAGCAGCAAATGCTCACTGCTCTGTAAATGTGCTCTGTATACATTTTTTTTTCTTTTAATAAGCAAATAAAATCCTACTTAAAATGCATTTAGAGGAAATTAAAGTAGGATCTAATCCAGAGCCCACTGAAATTAATAGAAGAGTTTGTGCTCACTGCAGTTCTGTGTGGTAATGAATCCATTCAGAGGAGCTGTCATCTGCTTACAGGTATTTTCCTAATGAGATGAATAATATACATTTGCTTTGAATTATTCACTCTGGCCACAGACTGGGTGATTCTCGTGAAACTGTGCATAAAAATAAGGAGTGGATCCTAAAGGCAGGTTTTCCTGCGAGCTTTCTGGAGAGTTTTTTGAATTCATAAATCTTCCTGTAGAGATCAGCTCTTGCATACTTTCACTGACAAGCTGGAAAGCTTTGACAATAGTCAGAGCTTATTAAGGGCATAATTGCTGATGAATGGCAAGACATTTCACTTACAATTCAAAGTATGCTTCGTACATCAGCCTGAATATTTTAACTGTTATGTAGAATTTAATAGAGAATTAAATCCCTCCTGTCAGATTCTAAAGAATTGTAAAAAGAATCTGTAGAAAGTTTATCACAATTTAATCATCCACTTCTGGTATCTGTGAAACCATTTTTGCCTCTCTGCAGAGCCCTGCTGTTATGCTCGTATTATAGGACTGTTTCATATCATAGAATCATAAAATGATTTAGGCTGGAAGCGACCATCGTATTCATCAGCTAAATTCAAGTAAATGTTGTTACTATAATACAAAATGGTTTGCTGTAAAAAAAAAAGTGAAATTGAGCTATACAAGCAAACATTTCAAGTCCTTTAAATTACAGGGTTTAATTGTTTCGATTAATGGGCAAATGCTGGTAAATTTTGGCTGACTTTCTGAGCAGCCTTTTGAGAAGCGAGCATGTTCACCTCATCAGTAAATGACCTTGGAGAAGGACATACTAGTAAAAGATTGTGCCACTGGCAAAACCAAACTTTGGCTCGTGCTGGTAACTTGGACTTCGTGTTGTGTCCATAAATGCAGGATGCCTCTAATCCATTAAAATAATCCAGTGCTGCTTCCTACTGGCATAGGAAACAGTACTGGGTTATTTTAATGGATTAGAGGCATGAAAGTTTAAGGCCAATGAAGCCGAGACACAAAAGTAATAATTCACACCCTACAAAGGGAGAAGAATGCAGATTTTACCTTGAGAAAATTATGTGTAGGTAACACAGTCTGCACAGAATACTACATAGCAGCAAGGAAAAGAGAGGCAAGTCTTGATACGGCGTTGTAAATAGACATGCTTATAATTCATCTTGAATTATTTCGGCACAAATTGAAGAAATAATAAAATTGTATTTGGAGTAATTTGTGCACTTCCAGTGACCTTATAATAAGAAGGACATTGCTGAGATTAGGTTGCAGCAGAGACCTGTAATTTACAGTCTGGAAGATTTGAAAGATTAGCCAAGTTTGATCTGTGAAGCTCTAGGGGGACTAGAATGAGGAGGATATCATCAAGGTGTATAAAACTCTGGGAGAGAGGGAACAGGACTGATGCTAATTTGCTATTATTAGAGATAAGTAATTTAAACCACCAAGGTATCTAAGATTTTGTGGCGTGAGGAGAAATTAATTCATAAGAAATTGAATCACTTCATGCAGAGAGCAGGTGGAAAATACACCCTATATTCTGAGTCTGTGCTCAGTAAATTGGTCCAGAAGGGACCTGAGCAGGATTTTGAAGATGATGACTTATGGACAGGTTTGGTTTTGTTCAGCCATGTTTGCTACTTGTCAAGGTTCCTTAAACCGGAGCTGATGTCCGACAGTCATCTTTGCACCACTGACAGGAACAGCAACTTGTCTTTACTCTTACGTGGGGGTCAGGGGCATGTCCCCACTTACCCAAACGCCTCCTCTTTCCCAGCTGATCCCAGGCCGAGTTTTGCCCTTTGACAGATGGTGATGCAGAGCGAGTGCCGCGTGCCCGCATCAGCTGCCGTTGTTTTTCCGATTGGCGTTCCCGGCTATGTCTGCTGAAGACATTTTTCTGTCAGTGGAAAACAATGGGTCAAAACATCCCCAGACAAATTATTTTCTCCTGTCAGAAATTATGTGAAGCAGAGAGGCTCTGCCGTGTCTTCTTAAAGATCACGGTGCCGTAAACATCACCCACACACAGGGTATTCAACATTTCCTGGTGCCATTCCCAGCTGCTAAAAAATGTAGATATATCAAGGCAATGAATTCTCTAGGTGCTGTTAGCAGGCAATAAAGCTGGCAGTAATGCTGTTACTGGAGGTGTTGCTTTGTCCAAAGGAGCTGTTCTCTCAAAAGGAGCTGCACGAGGCTGCTCTGCAGATCCTGCGGGTGATTCATCTCTAATTCAGTTGGCAAAATAGTGATGGGCGCGGTAGGGAACGCATCGAGGACTCACCTGCTCTCCTAGACAACTACGGGGAGATAATAATGAGATGTCGTTGGTTTAGGCATCTTTACACTTATCTTTTAGAACCCTTTCAGCTTTTATCAATTTTATGGCAGCTGCAGGCTTTTTCCTGCTTTTTGTCAGGCCTCATTCATTTGTATTATTTTTTCTCATTGGAGAGCCGTGTAATTTTTCCCAAAGCAGAGCTATGCATCCTCTAGCACTAATAAAATTCTTGTCTCTTTTCATTGCAACTTGCCTCCAGAGCAGGGCCTTCTGGCATCCTCTGCAGCACAGGAGATAAAGTAATCAATAAGCCCGGATCTGAAAATGAAATGCAACATTTGTTTTGTTACTCAGCTCTACGTGGCCTAGAACAGATGGCTTTGTGATGATGCCTTTAGTGTGCTCATAAGGATTTTTGAGTTGTGTATGATTTTTATTTTGAAAATATAAATTGAATGAATGGTACTAGCACAATGACTTAACACCTATTATCTCCCTTCACAGTTCAAGAACTACAAGTGATGTACAATTAGAGCAATGCTTAATAGAACCTTTGAAATTAAATGGAACTGTAGTATATTGAGTGCATAAAGCTCTCTCACTGCTTTATGTTGAAAAATATTTTAGTCTATCTTTGTCATTGCTTGTAGGGCTGCTTGCATATGTTGGTCTGTACTTCTCAGCTGCTACGGTGCCAGATAATGAATGTATATGCATCAGTGTGGTTAGTAAGCATTATTTGTCTGATGGTGGCAGGTATGAGACAAAATGTGGATTTATCCTTTCTATATTCCTCTGGTTATTTTTCCTTGCCAGAATTTATTAACATTCGGGTTCTGTCAGATACAGTATGGTAGTTGAAAAATAAGAAGAGCGAGCGCTTTTGTACTGCTGCATAACCAAAGAGGTGGTGTTTGGCTACACAGGAGATATCCCTTATCTGCCTTGAGATTTGCAACATTATTCCCGGGCATTCAGGGAGAGCAACGTTGTTATGGCAGCCCTACAGATAATGTCGTTTTTAAGGTGGATAAAAAGGATAACCAGAACACTTGAGTGAGTGCTATTTGCTATTCTCAGTTGGTAAGAAGCTGTGTCCATGAAGAGCATCCCCTCCTCCATCCATGGATAACTGCAGCCAAGCCCCAACGCAGTCACAGGGCAGCACTGAGCTGTGATGCTGTCAGCAGAGGCCCGTGGCCATTGCCCCCGTGTTAGGACACTGGCAGAGAGGGCTGACAGAAATGTAGTAACTGATGCACAGGGGCTTAGGCAGTCCAAGCAAATCTGAAGCTTTTCTGAGAGATTGTCTCCAAAAGTCTTGCGCTATCCCCAGCAGACCTCGAGAGGCAGTAGTAGCTTAAATGCGCATGAAGAATTCATACCTTCTTTGAACTCTCTCATCCCAAGTGGTTATCATGGCCAAATTGGAAAATAGGATCAGCAAACTTTTAAGTAATTACTATACATGGGATGCAAAGCATTTCAGTCGGTCAGCAAGTGAAAACTGGTTGCATTAACAAAGGTCAAAAACCATCGTTTGGGATTTTTGTAAACTTAGAGGCAGAGAAAATTGCAGTGTGCCAGCTCCTTTGGGTTAATATAGCTTCGTTTTTCTTAAATAAATGAAATGATTGGTGAAGGAAACTTCCTAAATCCAAGCATGCTTGGGAGATGAAAGTTATTTCATAAGGCCATGGGTTGGCTGCTCAGTTACCTTCAGGAAGCGGTGGGAGTGCTCCGATTCCATCCAATGCCAAGGGTTTAGTTTCCCTGAGAGAAGAAAGCTGCTCTAATTCCAAGCTGTGGGAGACAGTAAGTGCAGTAGCATTTGGCCAGAAACCAGAGGGGCTGTTGATTTGGGATGGATATTCCCTCAACTCACAGGGGATTGAGAGAATTTGTAGTGGAAGATACAAGGGTGTTACTCCCAATCTGTAAAAATGGTCAACACTTTTATGTCCTCAAGTGTAAGCAGCAGTTCTTAGTAATGCCTACTCTGCCACTAAATTGAGAACTCTCAGGGAATTACAGGGAAATTGATTAATTGACAGGGATGTGAAGTAAACACTATGAAAACAAAGGCATCTCCTTGAAACATTTTATATTTACTTTCAGAGTTTATATGAACATTAAGAGGCTTTTGTTGTAACTCTCTCACTATGAAATTTAATTTACATGCTCAGTGCTCTAAAATGTCTTTGCTCGGGAGGGATTTTGTTTCGAGTTTTGCTGCTGAAACGTACCCTCAATGTTCATTTTTTGTAATGTTGCTTTTCGTCTCGGTGATGTAGGGATGTTGTCTGCTGGTAGTAATGAATCTTTTATGTACTCCATAGGTCATTAGCATTCCTCTTTGTTAGCAGTAAAGAATGTAGGTAGTCGTAGAAGAAGTATGGGTATCTACGGTAAAAACATTTTCTGTTCAAAACTGTGATTCCTGACTTGTTATGAATCAATGGACTGTGATCAGCGCTCGGACGTAATATTCAAAGCACCATAAACTATGGGGTTTACCTGAAAATACTTTAGTGGTTCTGCCATTTACTAGAACCGCACAAGATCATGACTTGGAAACTGTAGGAAAACTTGGAATGAGAGTGTTAGTCAAGGGTTAGGGCTGGGCCAGCTACTAGAAAAAACAGCAGCTGCTCTCTGTTGAACTGTACCCCTCCCCAAAGTGGGGGAGAAAAGGAATAAGGGAGAGGGACTTATGAGTTGGAAGAGAAATCTAAAACAACTGTAATGAAAATAATAATAAAAATAAATATATACAAGTATACAAAAAAATCAGTATCAAACCTCACTCCTCCGATGGCAATTGCATCACTGTCACCACTGAGACTGGGGGGGTCCCAGCCTGGACACAGTGGCAGACAAGGAACTGTGTTCAGGAGCTGGATTTTGGAATTGCCTTCAGGAACACACAGATCTGGATCAAAGACAGAACAGACAGAGTCCTGCTTGGATGCTGGCCATTGAAGAAGTGGCTCAACCCTCATGATCCTCAGCTATACTGAATATGAAACATATGGGCTGGAATCCCTCTTTGGTCAGTTCAGGGTCACCTGTCCTGGCTGCTGCTTCCCACAGGTGCAGACTTTTACTTCTTGCACCCCCCCAGTGTGATACAAAAGCTTTAGCATCGACCTTGATCTTCATAGGAGCAAGGAGAAGGAAGAGCCTTTCCACAGCGCCGTCCTTAGCGGTGACTCGAACCATGGCGCGGACGCTGCCTGCCAAAACTGGCCCTAGCTTCAGACACTGTGCTTACTTTGAAGAGACTGAGCTGCAGAGGAAAATCGCTGAACAGAATTAGTTCTCAAACCAGGATGCTGTTTAATAGAATAAACACAATAAAACAAATTGTAGGTTCCACTGACATCCACTGGAGCAATGCTGGAAATGCACATCCTTTCTGAGGCAGTGGAGGCGGCTGAGACTTGTGGGCTCACCTGCGTGAGATCATGAGCAATATCCATAGTTCTGCTCGCTTCGAAGGCCTTCTTGGGAAAAATGAGCTAAAATTTACAAACAACAGAGATTTACCCTGGCCACGCTCGTTTCTCTGTACTTCAGAGGCTTTGCACTGGCTGTTCATATACAAGAGAGCCAGTTTTACTTTCTTTCCAGTAAAAGTTCAGGAAAGCATGGCCCTAAGTGTAGAATAGGTTCATTATATTTGGGTTTAAGATTTAGAGAAACAGAAAATTTATTTCCATTGTTAAAAGAACAGCTCTTCGATTACTTAGTGGAACTCTGTAATTGTGAGTGCTAGATCTCTGCTGATAAAAACTGTAGCCTTAATTTAGAAGAGCGAAAACTTCAGACACCAAACACTTTTCAAGTGTTTTCCAACCTTTGGAATGTGAAAACTGTCCTCTTTCATTATCACCTTTGAGACAAACCCCAAAGGAAAGGTCACTTCCTTGGAATTGGGAGGAAAAAATGATTTGCAGATCAAATGGCACTGCTGCCGATTGCTAACCAAGCCATCAAGACTTTCAGGCTGCCCATCATCTTCCCTTTCATACCACCACACCTCTTGGTGCTCGCCTGACTTGCTGGCTTTGAACAGCGTTCCTTGGCAAGCGCGGTTTCGGCCACGTTGCTGTTTAGTTTCAATCGTGTCTGTACTAAGCCAATTCCCATATTGGAAGCGATTTCTGGGTTTGACTGAGAGTATCACTGTTGATCTTGTTTTCCATCAGAGGGTGGAGTCTCCACAGTAACACCCAATCACTCTGCTAGTCTTTAAACTTCTTAGCTAGCCTTTGTAAGACCATGCAGTTAAATTCTTTGGGTTCATTACTGCAAGGAATATTTGGTGTGCCTCCAGAAAGGCTCACTGCACTCCTTAAGTGTGGTGATGGCCATTCTTTACTGGCATCCCAATCTCACAGGCATCTTCAAAAGCTACTGGCAAAGGTAAAAATGTGTCTAGAAGGATTTACAGCTGCTTTGTCTGCCTTGGCTGTCGGATACAGTGAATTAGCAAAGTGCACCGGTGAGAGAATGCCTTTGGCATTCTTGTGGCGTTGGTAATCTTGTGCTACTAAGAGAAAAAGTATTTCTTCTGTTATCCATCAAGAAATCAATGGCCAGGCAGAGTCGTGCCAGTGCGGATTTGTGGTGTATATTTGCTGTTAGTTCCAATCCTGGGAATTACCTTACTGATGTTGCGTCATTATGGAGCTCTTTTATCAATAACACATCTTCCAAGAGATACTAAGTTGTCGTGTTAGATCCTACGAAGTTGCTGGGAAAAAAAAAAATATATATATGAAAATTCAAGGCCTGACAGGTGTCTATTTAGAGTGTTATTTTATCAGTAAAGTTGCCTGAAGACTTGATTACTGACTGCGTTGGATAATCTGTCCTTTGCAACCCTCCTCCTCCCCCAGATTCGTTACTGGTTTCATACATAAGCACAAAAGAAAACATTTTTCTAGGGTAATCATACTTTTGAAGAGAGAAGGAATAATAACCTCCTCCTGGTGATCACTCATGATGGCATTGTGGTAGATGGTCTCCCTGCAGCCACGGGAGAAAGCATTTGTTCCTGTCTCCAGCTCATCAAGGCTGATGTTATAAAAAATGTCTTCCAAGTGTCTAGCTTATGGAATGTCAACAAGATCTTCAGATAAATGAAGATGAAGCTACCTTACCTTATCTAACTTGCACTTCAGGCAGGACAAAGGCAGTGAAGAATGTCCAACTGAGCACCATCCTTAACTTATCTTTTTATTTATGCTGCTGGTGCTGCAAAATGGGGCTAACGCTGCTGTCTTGATGCTTCATCTTCCATTGCAGAGGCCATCGAGTTAAAACCAAACCAAAATAAAAAAAGCTCAGGAGATCGTTCTGTGCAACAAATTATTCCAAGCTGCCTTCCTCTTCGTATTACCAGAATATCTGAATTTTCCTTCATCATGACAGGCAATTTTTCTGAACCGAATCCTCTCAGTCTTTTATTCTCAACAATACCTTGGAAGAGATGCTAATGCATCTCTAATTAATTAATCTTTTAATTAATTGACTTTGAAAAGTTGAAAGTCATTATTTCCTGAACGCTTACTTGCAAACCATGGGTAAAAGCAGCTGTAGTGTAACTAAAGAAATAGAGGAGCTGGGTGCATAATTTTACAAATGAACATAAAAGTGCAGAGGGAGAAAAATAAACAGATCTGTCCTGGGGCAGGTTCTGCACCCGAGACACAGCCCTGCTGCCCTTGCTGTCAACACGGGTGCTGATTTTCTCAGGTTCTGCATCAAGACTCGGGCTACATTTTGTGTATTATTGTTGTTCTTACTACTTCGTGTCAGATGAAATTGTGATGGATATCATTTGGATTTTTTACTCCTCATGCTATAAGCAAAACAAATACCTTACCATTCAAAACAGAACAAAACCAGATGCACAAAAGCTTATAAATACTTCAATGATTGGCTGAAAAACAAACAAATGCTGTTTTTTTTTCTTTAAGGTTCTGTTATAACCTTAAAAAGGGCAGGGGGTGTGTTTAAAATTAGAGACTGTCTGCTTTGTATTATTGATTTCATAGCTGCCTCTTCATTTTAGTCAGAATAGTGGTTTGGGGGAGCAGTGGGTAATGGGTGAATAAAAATGAAACAAGGAATATGAGGCTTTTTCTCACAGCCACGCAGCCGCTCCTTGGCTGAAGCACAAAAAGCTGCGTGTTAATAGCAGATAGCAACAAAGTAAGGGTGGAAATAAAGAATAATATCATGCCTAATGAAAACTGCCAATGCAATTTATGCAGGTAGGATGCAATTACCCAGGATGGAATACAGCCAGGCATGAAGCATCATACCCTCTGCTTCAGAAAATGCAATGACTAGTTAGGGTATAACAAGCAGGAATTGTCTCAAGACATTTGCACATCCAAACCCCAATACTTCCCATGCAAATATAAGGGATTTGTATATCGGTGACTCAGCTGTAGATATATTTTTGTGCTTTCAAAGATACTGAAGGAGATGAGCTAAGCAGCCATTCCCCTGAATCTTAAAAAAACCCACAAAAAACTGCCCCAAAGCACAACACAAAGCAAGACAAAACCCAACCAACCAAAAAAACCCAACCCCCCCATTTCCTGGGATACACTGGTTTAGGTGTTTTGTTGCTCAAGGTTGTAGCTGGATTTATATATTGTGGGCCTATTTTAAATGCATGACTTCCCAGATTTTCTTTCTAAAAACGCAGTGTTGTGGGAGTATGTTCAGATTAAAAAGAGGATGTTTGTTTCATAGCTCAGTCTTGTTGCAGTGTTTTTCTGAAGAGCCCAAACAGTATATAAACATTGAGTAAATTATTCTAGGACTGCATTTTTCTGAAAGTTGTTGTATTTTCTATAGAAGACTACAGTAATGCAGTAGCCATTTCAGGCTGAATTTAGAAATTATATGGAAAGCGATGTAGCTTAAGTCTTGGACTCCAATATTTCACAGTTCCACCTATCAAAATGTCATTTATATGCCCTTGACCCTTGAAAAAGGAAGCCCTGGTGGAAGTTCTGGTAGAAGGCTGCTCTCCACCCTTCCTGGGTGTGCTTTAGCTACATGTTTTAGTCATTTCTGCTGGCTGGATTTTTTTTCCTGAGTTTCTTCTGTGGTTCACCCTGCACTGCTTTCCATACTGTATAACTCTCTGAACTTCTGTTGTTGTTTAGAAAAGATTTCATTTGGGGTGGTTTGACTGAACTTGAGAGGTTGATGGCGAAATGGTGCTTTGGAGAAATGCTGTGTAAGAACAAATCATTCTGAAACAAGCTTACATCGTCCTTAATAGTGGCTCTTTTAATCCTATTACGGAAGACTAATTAGTGCTAATGTGTATTTTGGAACTTTTCAAATGGTGTTTTTCTCCTCCTTATCATACACTAAAAGGTTCACATTCAACTGGCATCATTTTTATATAACTAAAAGATAATATGGCAATGTACATTTGGATTTTTCTCGTATAATATCCACTCGTGATATCCTTTAGAAGTCAACACTTTCTTTCTGAGACTAATCAAGGTGATTTCATTATCAGTAGTCATTTCTGGAGTGAAAAAAAAGAAAGAAATCATTTATCTTAAGTTTATCTTTGAGCCTTCCTGCAGTCCTCAGATCTTTTTTGTCATTGTTGTCCTCACTTTATGAAGGGTTGGCTGCAAAAAGCAGACAAAGTAGGCAGTACCAGTGACGAGAGCAGCAGACTGACTGAAACCATATTGCTGAAGTCAAAAGAGACAAGTTTTGGGTGTTTCATGTAAGTGACCAACCTGAGTGTCATCTTGGGCTAACCCTTTGAACCTGCTGCTGTCCTGTCCCGTAGCAGAGGGCAGCTCTTCCAGGGCACCCGCAGAGATCTCTCTGCCAGTGTCAGCAGGAAGAGCAAGCCCTATTTGTCCCACCTCTAGCACTTCTCAGTCCTCTTTCCACTCTTTTTCAATTTACCTGGCCTCCTTCAACCCAGGAGAAGACCCTCAACCTTTCCTTTCCATTTCCCATGCTCGAAGGACGTGGCTGTGTAAAACCCAAATTAATGGGAGAAATAAGAAGCAGGGGAGGCAGAAATAGTGTCAACACAGACAAAGATGTAAAGGATGCTGACACTGTGTCCCCAGGCACTGAGTCAACTGACAGGAATAGCCATCCTCTATTCCTGGGAGTTCACTTTGTCCCCAGAAATTGGGGCGCTGAAGAGACACGCCTGTTGGGAATGGCCCTGGAAGGTCTTCACCTCTGCAGAATACCTGGGAATCGCTGCCAGCTGGCACTGGGATTGTCTCGTGACCTAGGGTGGGCATAACCTAGGGCAGGAGGAGCTACACAAAGGTGACTGGGGAAGGAGAAAGGGGAAAACATCTCAGGTGAGGGCAGGTTAGAAAGGAAGATGACTTTCACTAATAGTGGGGTAGTGCCATTTTTCATGGTGAAAATCTCCACCTTTACACTTGTGCTAACACTTTGCTTGATTGTAGCTATGTGAAGTGAACTTTAAACATTCAAATATTCTTTTCCTGAAAAAAAAACCCCTACTATCTTTTTTTCATAGTCAAGCACATTTTATTGTTTAACTGCCTAGTTCTCATTTAAATCTAAGAGAATTCAGCATCTAAACATCATTGAAGATCTGAAGTTAGATCTAGAAAGACTATTAAAGATGGAGGGCTCTGTGGCACCTCGATATAGTCAATGAGTGAAATCAGAAGATATTTCAAAAGAACAAAAGGCTGCCATGGCTCTGTACATTTACTTAGCTGTAAAGGGGGAGGTGAGCTTTTGAAGCGTGCTTTAAAGTACATTTTCACTCCATTGTAAATCTATTTTCCAACTACTGAAAATGTGTAGGCTGGGTAATTAATTTGCATCAGATGGGCATTTTTCAGATATTAGTAGTTGGCCAACAAATGTCTCCTTTCAAATACATGTTTAAAATCTTTTCTTCTGCTGAAGATGCCACTGAATTTGCTGTAGATGAGACCATTATCTTTCATTGTCCTTACATTAAAATCAGCTGAGCTTCATTCAGCTTTTTGACTTCGAATTCTTATAATTAACTTTTTTAGAAATAATTTTTTTTAACTAGAATAAATTTCCAGGTATTTTCTTTTTTTTTGATGATAAAATGTTTACCTTGGAACACTAATGTTCACAAAAAGAATATCTAAGGTTGGAGGAAATTTGGGGAAAAAGAATTTTAAAAAAAATTATAATAATAACAACTTTTAAAAGAAAGTTTATGGAGGATTAGCAATGAAGATCACTGGGATAGGGAAAAACCCTTGTGGGATAATATTCTGTTTCTCTGAAGAAAGCAATTTATAGAAGTAGTAGAGTTGAGAAGCACGGAAATAATTTGTTCAGGTACTTGGTATTTGATACTTTCCAGGTATTTGATACTTTCAAATTTAACTTCCCTTTTTCCAGTCAATTTTCTTATGCACAAAAACCTTATTATATATTCTGATCATTTTACTTATAGAGAGATTATCAGTTAGCATGTAAAAAACACAGAGGCTTTCATTTATGAATTAAAGCTTGTAGTGAAGGCAATTACATCCCAAACCTGCATGAGCCCGTGTCAGTCTAGTAGATTACAGGAACCCTTTCTGCTTCTCATTGTCTCAAAACTCCTGGCCTTTGGTGCTGCCTTACTTAACGTGCTTGAAAAGCTCCAAACTGTTCCAGCCATAGGTAGCTCCTCCAGCAAACTGGTGCTGTCTTACTGGGTAGCGTTCAATCTTTACATGCCGAGAAACTGAAGAAAATAGGGATACACTGGTAGCAGGGACTTGAATCCAGGTTGTGTGTGCACGTAGCTGTTGTGGCAAATCAGAGCCTTAAGGGGAACGGTCACAGAGTTTATCCAGTGTGTTTGGGGTTGACAGTATAGCAGTGCACAAGTTTTAGTACTAAACAAAGCAGATCATCTCGATTCTCTAGTCAGTCTGTGAAGAATTATTATTCTGCCAGGGATTCTACATCCCTAAAGCTAAGTCTTTGTAACTGCTTGAAGATATGGTCAATGGACACTCTAGATGCCACTGTGTTTAATCTTAATGTTTGTGCTATAGGTGCATCAATGACTTTTTTTTCAGCCATGAATTTTAAAATATTTTAATAGTCCTTTGGATTGGGAACAGTGGCTTCTAAATCCTAGATTTCCCTCCTTCTCTTTCCCTTCATAAAGCAGTCGTCAGACATGGAAAGAGCTGGAGAGTGTTCCTAGCCAAGTCTGATAGAATCCACGTAGCTCCAAATAATGAGGAAAAGGTTGCAAATATATTTCCATAAAGTAAAACTCTATAGTTGTGCTTCAGGTATTGGCACAGACACAGGAGGAGAAATCAATAGTGTAAGTTATTTGTAACTGACCTAATGTGTGAATGTGACCAAAAAGAGGTTAATGTAGCACCAGCAATTACTTACAGCCAGGGGAATTCTGCAAATGTTTAGATAAAATACCTCACAGCATTCTGTACGGGCTGCCATATAAGCAACTCCAGCAGCAAACTCAAACATGGTCCAAATGTGTTTCAAAACCAACCGGCCAAGAACCACACCGATAGCAGACCATACTCTGAGATGTTCTGTACTATTGCAGGATTTACCAGAGATCTGGGGTGCCCCAGTTTTGTCTGCCATATGTAATAGGATTCTAGTCCTTGTTGGTTGCAGCAAATTGGAAAATTATTTATTTTTCAAGTATGACTGTCAACAATAACAAAAGGCCTAAATTATTGCCATGAACCATCATGAATTGCTGTAGTTCTATTAAAATCCCTAGAGCTATACAGATTTATATCAGTTCTGCTTCTTAAAGGACTTTTTGGGGCGGTCTGATGAGGTTGTTCCTATAGCAGATAAGTGAAGGATGACAGCTCCAGGATACTACAGCAGCAGCTTCTTGCTGCTACAGAGCAGACTCTCTCAGAAGTAGTTTTTCAAGTTAATGCATTGCATCTACCACTCATACAGCTTTCTTCACGTGTAAACTTGCCCTGAAAGTCCAAAGCGCTTTGGCATCACCGAGTTGTAATGCTCAGTAAGTGAACTGCTTAGGTAGTTGGATTTTGAAGCGCAGCATTCACCGGGGTTTGTGAGCACCTTCCACGGATGCTAAGAACACCCATGCATGGAGTCACAGAAAAACTGATTAGGCAGAGGGGCAGTAGCAGTTAGGGATTGGTACCATGGGATGGTTACCACCATGGTTTCTGAGTAAGGCACGTGCTGCACTCGGTGGGAATGCTGAGAGTCTCTGCTCCCAGGAGTAAATGGCTCCTGTACAGAGTCATTAAGATCAATGTTTTGCTATTCTTGATAAAGTATGAAAGACATTGCAGTCCCATGTTATTTCTGAAGAGTAATTAATGAATTGATTTGCAAATTCATTTGTGTACCTGCCTCAAGTTACTGATGCACATCCAAGGTTTCCAAGTGTTCTGCTCCCTCTGTGTGGTTCTTTCTCTCTAGGTAGCACATACTGCACGCTAGGCTGGGATACCTGGTGGTGGCAAAATGGACATGTTCTGTTACTTCCTTGGGGTGTGAATGTGAGTTAGGAACTCAGCGATCACCTTTTGTGCAGCCACTGCATCATACAGCAGGAGCTGTGCATTTCTGACAGGCTGCATCTCACGTAACTGTGCAATAGCCAGTTTAGTGTAAACCAAAGTCTCTGTGCCCTAACGGAGCAAGCCTGTGGACAACCCAAAATACTGATCCCGAAAAGGGTGAAATTTTCCTGTATCTAGGAGTAAGGTGTTGATTCCAGAGGCCAATGTCAGCACCAGAGCATACTGAGAAAATCGTGCAAGAAAGAAAACAGGGAAAGTCTATAAAATACAGCCAGGAGTTAGTGGGTGGGAGAGATGTCTGATGTGAAGGGACAATGAAGACTAGCAGCCTCCTGACACGTACATTTCGATTTCATTTTTTCTTCCCTTCCTTGTTGGTCTTCCATATTTGAACAGACCTCTTGCCTCACATGGAATTAGTCCTGGCCATGTAGCCTGTGGCTCCCACTTCATTAAGCAGCAGTGACTGCTATTTAGCTTTTAAACTTCCCTTATTATGGTAACTGTCTTTACTACTATTTTTTTTTTTCTCCTGTTACCCTTCAGACACTGCTTGCTAGAGAAACCATAACCTTCCCGTTCTCCTTCATTTCTTACACAGATGTTGAGGATTATCTGGCTGGGCTGATCTCTCACATCGCATCACTAATCTCTTTTGTCAGCTTGTCCATTCTTCAGATGTTATCTATTCTTTTGAAGCTCCTCACTTCTGTCCCTCACATTCACTGAAGGAACAATGACAAAAGATCCAGTGAAAATAGCTGCATAATTTACATATTTCAGCTCTTTATTTAGACTAATGCTAAATGTATAGCACTACAGCCTTGTCTCTTCTACCCATTGCTTCATACCTAGGATTTATTAGACTGTGTTGATCAATAAGAGTTAAAAATTATAGCTTGTTGGACTTGTCTGTAGTTGAAAATATTAATACTTGACTCTCGATCGTGATGGAGGACTCTGTTCCTGTTATATTTTCCCCTTGTTATTAACTCTCCCACACCAGCTGTCTTCAACAGAACGTCTGCAGACAGCTGTATTTAGAAATTGAAGTACTTTCTAGATTTGAATCCAGGATCTAAAATTTTAAGATCAATGCACAGATACTGTGGAGGTGAGAACTGTTGTTTTCATCTGGGTTTCATCTGAGTACTACATTGATCTACCGTTCCAATCAGTGTTTCATCATGTTCCCATCCTAGGAAAATAGCAGCAGGCAAAATTGCACTGGTTCACAGAAACTCAGCAAGCTGGTGCTTATTTTTCAGAAGATGCCATATTTTGAAGGAATACAATACAAATATAACAGACTGATGATGTAGTAATCCTTATCTCTGAGGAGGTCCACCCAGAAGGAATGTTAAAGTGGCTTCATATGTTTTCAGCATTAATTAGATCACTGCGAGTCTGAGCCCTTAGGTTGCACCAACACAGTGTTGCATTTCAGAGCTGTGTAAGCCCAGTAAAATTTCTAATCGTGTGTTTTGTTCCTCTGGCTCTTGTAGTCAAATATCTGTCAAACAAGTCAGTCAGAAAAGTTAAACATATTTATAAAGGCCTAAAGCTATTTTCCCAACTGAACCATGCACCTTGTGGTGCAGAGTTTCGGAATGGGTAAGAGCTTTTGTATTATTATCGATCTGTTGCAATATTTGTGCTGCAGCATCTGGGTATAAGGGAGGCTCCTGCATTTCTCATTGCGACTGTGGGGGAAATAAGTTGTTCCTGATGGTAATTTCAAGCTATACTGTGCAAAATTAAAAGTTGCTTCTCAGGTGGGTTGGCCCCAGCCAGCACCCACCCAGCTGCTCATTTAGTCCCCTCTCCCACAGAACAGGGAGGACATAGAAGGAAGGTGAGAAGGCTGAGGGATTGAGATAAATACAGTTTAGTAAGTGAAATGAAAGCTGTGTGTGAAAGCAAAGCAAAATAAAGAATTTACTCACTCCTTTCCCTTGGCGGGCAGCTGTCCGGCTGCTTCCTGGAAAGCAGGACCCAGGCACGAGTTGCTTAGGAAGACAAGAAGCCATACCCACAAACTCCCTGAATTCCTCCACCTTTCCTTGACCTCATACTGCTGACTACATCATACAGTATGGAATATCCCTTTGGGCGATGTGGGTCAGCTGAATTCCCTCCCAATGTCTTACCCCCCAGCCTACTAACCAGGGTGGCAGAGGGGGACAAAGAGAAAGCCTCGGACACTGCTGAGCAGTAGGCAAAGGGCTGGGTTAGCTGCTAAGGCAGAGCACAGCACCATTCCCCTGAGAATTCCATCCCAGCCAGCTGCAGTCCAGGTCTTCATCTCCTAAGGGACAGCTGTTCCTGCTTTTCCGAGTCCAGCAGCAGTAGGCAGTGGTGTTCTTCATGGGAACCATCCCTGCAACATCCATCATCCTGGCAGCAAAAGGTCAAACTTGATGAATGTCACTTTAGGTCAACCACTGCCAGCAGCCCACCTGCCTTTCACCCATGGCTACTCAGGGCTCTCCCTTATGTGGTGACAAGGCTCTAAACTGCTCTCAAATCTGGGCTTTGCCTTAAAATTCACCGCTCAACCCTGAGTGTATTTCTGTTGTACCTTGTATCACGGCTCATTGAGCCACATAATAATTCTGCATGCATCATCACCACCTCCTCCCATAGAAAAAACATTTGGCATCCAGAGATGGCATTATGGTGGAGTGTGTGCTTCAGGAGCAGAGCTCTCCAAGGGCTAGGAAATAGATTAATAAAAGCTACAGAAGGAGCTAATGCATTATATACATTATACAATACTTTTGTGATGTGTTTGAGATTCTTGTGGGAAAATTAACCCCTAAAGTCATCATATGTCCATCTTTAAAACGGTTCCGGTCCCGATAGCTAATGTATTTTAAATTCTATTTAAACAGTTTATGAGATGCCTGTAAGATAAAACAGCTTTATTCATTGGAGAGTTTTCTTCTCTCAAACCTATTAAAATTTCAAATATCAAACATTCCAAGTCCCTGAGCCAAAATTCATAAAGCTTTTGATACATTATTTTACATAAACAAACAGCCATTGTGCCTGATGAATTGATGTTGAATGTGTTCTATTAAATTCTTAGACTCCCTGGGTGCTCGAATAGGATTCTTCACTTTGCAGGACTGTCTGGTTTTACTTCTTGGGTGATGCAGTAAATGGTCAGTGTAGTAATTGTTCCTAGAACATCACCTCTGCTGTTCTTTGGATTCAGAACTGATCCTGCTCTGAAGAGCTTCCCCCGACTCCTCCTCCACTTACTGAAAGTGATAAATCCATGCCTTTCCTTTTCCAAAGCAATTGAACCACTTTAAACATCCAGATTGTCTCTGCACTGTCTCTTCAGTTCTCCCACGCTACTTCTTCCCCCTCCTAGCACTTTCCAGTAGCTTCATTGCCTTTTGTCTTTCAGTCTAACAGCCTCTGTTTCTTCTTAATTTTAGCTTGTCTTATTCTTTCTTCCTGAAGTTGCTTTGCCTGCTAGGTTTTCAGTTGCCATGATTTCACATGATCTATTCTCCTTAGTCTTTCCCCTATGCAAGTTTTTCTTCACTGTTTTACAATACTGACTCTTGTTGCTTTTCACATGATGTGTCTCTTCCTTTGTCCCATTTTTTATTTTTCTAAATTCACTTTCACATCCCTGTAAACGCCGCTCTCCTGATTAATTTTCCCTCATTTTCCCACTGTTCACCCTCTACACCATGTCCTCTCTTCCTCCCTTGTGACTTCTGAAGATTTTGCTTGCACCTATAGAAGGATGGTGGCCACGAGGAAGGTTTGCTATACCAACTTCCAATTCCTGTGTGCCTAATGAAAGCGCTTGATTTTTGTTATTTCTTTTCCCTCTAAATAAAAGCCAGGCTTGCTGCATATTAGAGGCTGGTCACTGACCAAAGATTTCAAAATACTTGTCTGAATTTTGCAGGTGCTAAGAAGCATGTCCTTTTTCTTTTTTTTTTCTTTTGGTGCTAGTTTATCCTTTTATGTCAAATCATGTGGAAAATTACTTAAAGTAGGAAAACATCAGATAAGAACTTTTTTGAATCTGACTACAGCAAGCAAGGAATTTTCCTCAAGGAAAAATAATGAAATTAATAACAGATGCTTTGGGCGAAGGAGGCCAACATTTGCTTCTGTTTATATTTGATGCACTCATTAAATATAGATTTCGGTTGCATGAGCTGTTCAGAAGACATGAAATATTTATCTGCTGCTCTGATATTAATTTGTGGTCACAGGCCCCACATGTGTAGTGGGATGTGGCATTCCAGTATTGGTTCTGAAGACCACAGAGATGTGATGGCACACAATTCTCATGCTCCAGAATTGGACCAAAGTCTGCCTGCAGGAAAAAAACACACAACCAAAACCAAGAGTAGCAAATTCATGACTGATTAATTCCGCAAACCCTATTATTACCTTCAACAAACAGCAATGACAGCTGCTTACCACCGTGGCTGGACTTCACATGGTGTTGTTACAATTTCCTGGATGTAGGAAATCAATTCCATCAGCGTTTCCCAGAGTTACAGGTTTTTCTTGTGGCTGTAAAACTCCTTTCAGTCTAAGGAGGGAAAGATTTAGTCAAGTGGTATCGTGCAGATTTCAGTTTTCCCTTGGCTTGTTTGAGGAAAACAGCTTATTTGCCTTCTCTGGCTGTCGCAACCCAGTGGAAGGATTGTACGAGCAGCTGGCCAAAGCTGGGAGACACCAGCTTGGCTGACGTGGTGAAGCAGTAGCCCAAACAGTAAGGAGCCTGAGGACGAGGAAATTGGGCAGGATTAGGCCGTTGCTGTTGTTAGGAAGGCAGGAGCTGTATTAGAGCCTGGCAATGTGGATTGAAGAAAAGTAACCAGAGGTAGGTGCTGGACTTTGGAGCTGTTTACGCTCCAGAATAGTTGAAGTTCACGGTGAATTTTCATGTGAAGGGGCAGAGCAGCACAGATGCTGGAGGAGGCCCTGGTGGGGGGTGTCTCAGTAACCTCGTTTCACCCTGGTGTAGGCAGGCACAGGAATTTTAGCCCCCTGCGAGGGCAGGCTCATGGTGATACTTGCCAGACGCATGCGATGCTGGCTGGTTCTTCTCCTAAGCACTCTCCTTGAAACCACCTTTTCTCCTGCCTTCTGCATACCTAAAATACCAGCCCAACCAATCCTCAGTGGAAAGACAGCTAAAACGAGAGCGGGGCTTGGGAAAGAAAAAGCTCTTTTCCCAAAAAGACAATGAATCTTCTGCTGTGTTAAGTTCAAGCTGATGGCAAATCTTCCAGGAAGAAGTATCAGAGGGATGGGCTCGGTCTTGTCAATCCTGCACGTTCAGACCTGGTTGTAAGATGGGCACATGGAGCACTTTTTTATTTTCTCCTCTCCATTGACATTCAGACTTTTGTCTTGCCTTTTTCCAGTGTATAGTTTCAAATTCCTCCCTGCAGTTGTTATTTTGAATACTCTCGCTTTAGAAGAAGTTACGCTGAGATCTGTGTATGACCCTGGCCTTCAAGAACTACGTACAGTGTTGAAAACTTTGTGGTAGAAAAATCTGGTTGTGTATTTCCTTACACCTTTGATTCCACAGCAATAACAAAGTTGAAATTTAAGCATAATTATGTAGCTAACTAAGGGCATCCTTAGAACACCCACATATCTTGGATTGTCCAAACAGTTTGGAGATGTCTTTAGACGTGTCCTGAGCTGTGTTATCTTTCTTAATAGAACGGAATAGCTTTAAATGCAGACTAGTCTACTGAGGCTGATGGTTAATGTGCCTCTGTCATGTTCAACATTTCAAGGATCACATTTCAAAGAGAGTTTATTTTTAAATTGCATTTGAGTCTGCAGTTTAGAAAAAAAAAAATCAGCAAACGGGGCTAAGTAAATGCGATCACTTTTATCCTGTCAGTATTAATTTTCTGCACAATATTTGGAACGATTTCATATTCTCTTTAAATGAAATACTTTCAGGTCTTTCAGTGAAAAGATAGCACAGCTTTTGATTAGACGCATTGCCTGCTTTGCTTCTGTGTACTGCTGCTGCCTGCTTGCTTCACAAAGTCGTATCTGAGCATAAAACTGACTCTGGGCGAGCAGATTTTTGCTTTTAGTTCCTCCACAATGAGGGCTGGAGAGGCAAGAATAGCCGTGGGTACTGTAGCTCATCCCTACAGTAACATGAATTTTGAAAGCCAAAATGGAAAGTGTGGTTGTCTCTGTTATGTGCAAGCCAGATGAGTACAGGAGCTCTTTGATAGAGCAGTTGAATGAATGACATAAATTTCAGTGGCTTGAAATTCTTTGAAAAACAGGAGGAGTTAGATTATATGTACTATAATTTCCATAGCTGAAGCTGGCATAATTGTTGTCTCAATTCAGGAAACAATCTTTCTGTCACCATCTTTGTACAGTTCAGCTGGTCTGCATCATGGTGGTAGCTGTTGTAGTTGGAGATTGTTTTATATCCTTCAACTGAAAGAAGCAGGCAATGAAACTTCACTTTTTTTGGTGCTACATAAAATGGGAAATAAAAGCAGGTGTATTTTGATTCTGTGTTTAATCAATAAGTGTAAGGAAACTTATTTTAACAAAAAAAAAAGGTACACAGGAATTGTAGGGTCAAGCTTCTTGTGGAGTCAGCATTTTCCTGAGTAATGCCATGGCACAATTCCCAAAGGCACCGTCGTTGGGAAGCTTCTGGGGTGTTTCTTAGATCTAGCAGCAGGAGCAGCTCTTTCACCCGGCATCTAAGGCTTGTCCAAATCACATTTGGTGTAAAATGGACTGCATGTCTAACAGGGAAGGAGATCTCGTTTGAGAGTATGATGAATGTCTCTGAGACTCATTTGTCGTATCTGTAGAAAAGAAACAATTCAGACATGATGTTAGGGCACTGTAAAATGAATGGCATTGCCATCCTCTGCAGGCTGGCGACAGGGAAGGGTGCTGTTTACATGGCAGTATTTATGTGTTGTGTTTTCTTTTGCTCCTGGTAGCATTTTCTGATGAGAAAATTTTTCTCTTCCTCCTTTTGCCTTTGTATAACTTAGATGGTTTTAAAAGCTGGAGTCATATTTTCACCACACGCATTATGTCCTCTTTTATATCAAGCAACATCTTTTCTTACATCCTCCTTATGAGGGAGGTCAAACCCTGGAAGAGGGGTTCAGAGAGGCGAGGGGATTTCCATCCCTGGATGCTTTCCAGACTCAGCAGGGCGATGCCCTGAGCAGCCAGATCTAACCTGCTTCGAGCCAGGGGGTGGACTAGGTGACCTTAAAAGGTCTCTTCCAACATCTATTTTTCTGCTTTTCTGTGGTTGTTAGAACTGAGTTTTGTTTTTTCGGGGTAATTCTAAAGGTGATGTTACATAGCCCCGGGACTGGTCTGTTGTGGCACAGGAGTGATGGGAGTATATAACTAATTTCTACAACAAGTTTTATCACCATTCTTAAATACAGGACCAAGGTGTTGGAGTTAGAGCCAGACAGGGGGGTTGGATGCTTTAGGGCTAAACCAGCACAACTCTGGGTTATGAAGGAGGAGCAGCTGTCTCTAGTGACTGAACCTCTGCCACCTGTCATTTGTTTCCTTTAAACTAACCCAGGAAAATTGGGAATGATGACAAATGTTTAGCTTGTTTTGTTTACAGACCTGGCATGTTAATATGTTTTTCTGGTGCTTCTGAAGAGCAAGTATACACTTATTCCTGTAATTAATAGGTTTCAGATAACTGTTTGTTTACCTGCTTAAAGAGCAGTTAATGAATTACCCTTATTAAGCTTTCATAGTACCTTTAATAGGTGGTTTATATAGAAGGTTAAAGATATTGTATTGCAGTTTTGCAGAGCTGTCTCAAGGCTGTGACTTGCTAGTTTTGTTGACAAGCAGAAGAGGAGGAGGAAATGAACTTTTGGTTATCCTTGAAGAAATGCACCTACTCTTGCCAAGAAGAACGCATACACTACTCACAACTCCCTTCCTTTTGTCGACGTGAAAACGCTCTGCAGCTTGTTACCAACTGGTAACTGGAGAGAGCATTTAAGAGTTCAGTAATATCATAAAAATTATGTTTTAGAGCCTTTTGTTGAACATTTCTAAGCAGTTAAGCTCCCTGGGTTTAGGAGTCTGTGGTATTCACACCCCTAACTTAGAGTTACACCTCCAAGCTTTAAAGTCTGAAGCTAGTCTTGCAGACGAGGCACCCCGTTGCCACTGTTGATCTCTCTCTCGCACAGACGCTGTGAGACTGCTCCAGGGTGGACTTCCCCAGTTCCCTGTCGGAGCGAAGTAGAGCTGGTGTTTCACAGAAACCTCAGGAGCTGCCTTCTGCAGGAAGGAGTAAAGCACGTGGGTGTTACCTTTGCACAGTTTGGTCTGCTTTCCTGCTTTAGTGCAATTCCTCTGCAGGTTTTGAGCAGGAGTGAACAGAAGGTACGAACCGGCAGCAGCCCTGGTCTTCTGGTCCTGGGCCAGAGATGCAGCTCAGTGAGTGGTCTGGTAAATTCTATGGCTGAATTAATTCTTTTTGCTTAAGTTTGCAGCTTGCTTTGTTGTATTCTTCTGTGGACTGAAATACTATGTAGGGGCGGTGAATAACGGGGGTGGAACAAAAATGGTTGTCCATGTTAGAAACACGAATATAATTGGCAAGGTGGAAGAATTGGGTTTATTTAATTAAAAGGAGTGAAGACAGTAATACTGTTCAGGGATGTAAAAAATGGCTGGAAGAGTTCGGGAATGAAGGATTCTCCAACTGTACTTAGGGCAAGAAATAATGGAAGCAGATTGCAGCAAAGGAGTCTGAGGTTAGCTATGGAGAACCTTTAAAGATCGTGAAGCATTGAAATAGATTGCCTGGGGACACTGCAGTATTTCCATCTCTTGGAGGTTTTTTAGATAGAGATTGGACAAATATCCGAGAGGAATAGTTTATATGTAATTGATCCTGCTGAGGGGACTTAAAGGGCCTCTTAAGATCCATTGCAGCTCTCTTTTCCTGATTCCTTGTAAATAGTCTGAGTTGTGCAGGCTTCTCGGGAAGTTTGCTGGAAATCAAATATTCTAGATTGTCTTTGTTGTCATGATCAAAAGCGCTTTGTGTTTAAAAACACAATGGATTGTGTCGTATTATTTTTGGTGGTTGTGTTTGATGTTGAACGGATAACGTTAATTATTGCAAAATACTAAATGTAAAGAAGTTTGATGCGGTGGAAACTTGCTTTAGTATGTCCCAAGAATAGAAAGGAAGGGACTATTTTTGTCAAAAGTATTTTTCAGTGGGAAAAGTTACAGAATCAAATTGTACAGGCTCTGATTAATATTCCCCCTGAGAAATCTAAGGGGAAATTTATGACATTTCAGTTCAGCCAGAGTTTCACTTTAATTCCAAGCTGTGCTTTTTTCACTTATATGGTATTTCACGACACACGTCAAAGCACAAAATCTGACAAACGTTTTTGATATATCACAAGGTGATTGATATATCAAAATAGGACAGAACTGGTAAAAAAAAAGAAGTGGAAATCAGAACAGGCAACTTTTTCCAAATTGAGAGTAGGGCATTTTCTATTCCTGGTCAGATTGTCTCTTGTTTTGTTGTGAAACACTTGGATGCAATGAAATGACCATGTTTTAATGTAACACTTATAGATGTGTTACTGAAAATAGGTGTTCGTCGAGTTAGGACACTGACTGCTAAGCCAGTTCTTCCCAAATCAGCTCATCCTTTGCATTTCAGTGAATTGCACCAGGATTTCACCTTTCACAGGTTCACAGGTCAGTCTCCTTCACCTCCTTGAAAACTGTAACAAACCAGCCAGTGCTGATGCTGCAGGTGGAGGAAGAGTGTAAGCTAGAGAATGTGAGCAAACAGAATTGTAACAGCTAAACTCTTTATTTTATAAGTTTCCACTTGCCACGTGTTGTTGACAAAACATTCTATTAAACATCCACTGTTGCAAATAGAGTATGAAGGCTTTTTCTAAGGAGCTCCTAAGAGTTAATCCCCGGTGTTTTTTCCTCTGGAGATCATTAGTGTTGCCACACCTCTACACCTGCCTGCAGACTATCACCTGCCTTAATCAGGACACGAAGCACTAGATAAATAGGTTCTTTGGAGCTCACTTTGCTTTTGCCACTTTGAACTGAGGAGCTGGCTGGAGCTGGTGGGCAAATTTGGACTTTCCAGTGCCTCTGTAGCTGAAAAAATTGGAAGAAGGTAAGTGAATGTAAGAGTGTTACTAATATTACAATAGTCAGTCTTCACTGTGAATTTTCTGCTGTACAGAAACAGGTTTAAGATGTAGCAGGTAGTGTAATGAATTTAAGAAAATGCAGGAAGAAGTGTGTGTGGGTAAATTAATCTCTTTTTACATTTTTCACAAAAACATAGTATTGTGAAGTCTGCAGTAGAGAGGCGCAGTAAAGAAATAGTTATAATCTTTTAAAGTAATCAAAGGAAAGCCTACACTTCACTGCAAGTAATGTTTTAAAATAGATTGAAAGTATAAATGTGTTCTGCTTTCTGGAATTGCTGAACAGAGAGAACTTTATGGAGAAAAAATGATGTATAATGAAATAACTTAAAGAAGGTTGTTGGTTTAGATGGGAAATGACAGGAGACAGCTCTGATAAAAACAGCATAGATCTTTGTACCTGAGATGAGAAAATGGTTTTCTAGAAATGTTGAGAAAATAAATAAATTGCAGTCTGTTGTGTCTCACCATGACCAGAATCACAGGATGTTTGAGATTGGAAGGGACCTTTAAAGGTCACCTGTTCCAACCCCCCAGCAGCAATCAGGGACATCTGCAACTAGAGCAGGTTGGTCAGAGCCCCGGCCACCAACGCTGAATGTTTTCAGGGATGGGAATTCTGCCCCGTGACCTGCAGGACATGCTTCTTTTCATGCAGCCCAGGATATGGAGGCTCCTGGGCTGGGAGCACCCTTTGCCAGCTCATGTCCAGCCTTTCATCCATGAGGACCTTCAAGTCCTCCTTTGCAGGGCTGCTCTCAGGCCCTTCAGCCCCAGCCTGTACTGACACCAGGGGCTGCCCCGACCCAGGTGCAGGATCTGACACTCGGCCTTGTTGCAGCTCATGAGGTTCACATGGACCCACTTCTCGAGCTTGTCCAGGTCCC
>JANHFX010011204.1:0-22763 GCA_027560015.1 Chloroceryle amazona | reverse complement strand
CCCTCCCCGCTTCCCTCCCCTCTGCCTCAGGGCCAACACGTCTCGGGGTTGCTCTCGCGCCGTGAGGGGAGCGGGGCCTCTGTGGCCCTCGGCGGGTTGTAGCTGTGGAGGGTTGGCCTCAGAGGGTCCGGTGAGCTCCCTCACTGTCCTCCTTCCGACTCACTCAGCCTCCGTGAGAGTTTCGTGGTAGCTCGGGGGTAGGGAGCTCGCCTCCGAAGGTCAGTGTAGACAGAGCTGCTTGGCGTGCGTTTTCGTTACTAAAACCGTCCGAGAAACAGGTTTCCCTTTAAAAAGAGCCGTTCCTGAAGCCTTGGGAGCGCAGCTGGAGTGAGGCCGGGTCGTCCTAAACCCTGGTGTGCTGGAGCCTCTGGAATTAGCTCCGCTTAAGGAGCTGGAATAGGGGAATCTTCTTCCCGCCGCGTTTTTGCGTGGGTAAACTGGAAATCGGAAGAATTATCACCCCATTCCCTGTAGTCTTTGACTATAGAGGATGTGAGTGGCAAACAGCTGCCTTGATAAGTGTGTCGGTTAGAAATCCATTCCTTTTGTTTTTTTTCCTGTGACCCATACCTGCCACTCCCAGTAATTTTGATGAGTTGAAACATGCCAAACCCGTACTTTATTTGGCTTGGTGAGCCCGGATTGTTCTGTCGGTCTGTACTGTGCTATTTAATATGTATGATGCTATATTCCCTGGTTGGTAACTACCTTTCTGTAAAAGCTGTAGACATACTGTATATAACTGATGTTTATCTGCTTCTGTGGCAATATTTTTATCTCTTTAAAATGATTATGATATTTCTTGCAGGAGGGGAAAAAAAGATCTGTGGCAATGATAGATCCTTTAGAGAACAACTTGTTTGATCTTCCCGATTATGAGAATACAGAAGATGAAACGTTCCCACCTCTTCCTCCTCCTGCCTCTCCAGGAAGAGATGATGCTGAATGGGCTCAGGCTAATGGAGGTGAACACTTAGGACCCCTAAAAATCTTGTTTTGCATTATGGACAATGAAATGCTATGAAATCACCCTTTGCATTTTACTACACTGCCTTGAGTTTACTGCATTACAAGTTTCATGTAGATAAGAAAGCAATTCATTCAGTTGTTACTGATTCTCTGCTTATGGGAAAAGTTTATTTTTTTAGATTCCATGAAAATATGCACACAAATGAAGTTAGCTTTTGCTTGTTCCCTGCTTTGTTGACTAGAAAATAGGATTTTGGCTAGCTTTAATTCTTTGATATGTGAAAAAACCAACTGAATTTCTGATGCTCAAAGGAACAAAAAGTAAAGCAAGAAATTGGTATGATAACTAATTGCTAGCTCTGAGATGAGATGGGCAGTGGTGCCTTGTTGGCTGCAGTCAGGTGACATATGCTGGTCCTAATCAAAAAGTAGATGGGCTTTGGTCCTTATGTGCACATTGATCACAGTCGCACATCACCTCTTCTGCCTCTGTTGGAGGTGATGCTGGTGGTTCAGGTCTGTCTTTCAGATCTATCAGTGGAAATTCTGGGGGACACCTACCAAATTGAGGTTATTAATATGGGGTGTTTAATTTTAGAAGCAGGAATACAATATAAAAGATCTAAAATTAAGAAATTTCCCGTTCAAAGAACCTACTTTCCTAGAAAGGTTGATTGCTTAGTATGTTTTGAAGAGACAGATCTATTTCCAATATGTCTTGTGAGAGAAGCGAGGCAAAATAGGCAAACATCTGTTTGGAGAACTATACCTGCAATGAAATACTTGTGACACTGCCTTTTTTGCTAGGGTAGAAACTTCAAATTTACATGATTCAATTCCAGTTGATGCCAATTGCATTATGTACTTAAAGTCTGTTATTTTATTTCTCAGAGCCAGGTGGAAACAAGCAATCCCAAACTAAGGATTCTGCTGGAGCGACACGGAAAGCAGTCAAAAGACCAATGCCTAAACTAGATGCCCAGAGGTAATGTGTTTTATTTGTCGAACTTGAAGTCTCTTTGGGACTTAGTACGTGAGCAATACTTTGTTTAGAGTTAGTTATTATCTATACATTTGACTCTTGTAGCTGGACCTTCTCTTTTATTTTCTTCAGACGTAGCACTGTAAATTTCTTTAGTGTGCTTCATAATAATACCTCAGTATAATGGAGACCTTAAGCACTACCTGAAGTATGCTTACGCCCAACTTACAAACTGCATAAACTCTGTATAAAGGTAAAGGTTTTAAATACTTTCTTTGCTGTTAGCACTAAAACTGGTGTAAGTACAAGCAGTGGAAAGTATCAGCTTTCATTTTCTTGCTTTTTTAATTACACTGATGAAGTTGGTCAGTGATATCCCAGGTCTGTGGTGCTCTGTCACGTACCTGTCTACTTTTAGTTGGCCAAATAGATACTAGAGATGACCATTCAGTTTTCTTTCCATATAATAACAAAACAAAAGTCTTGTGTCCTGCAGCAGTCTGTCCTATTTTGTGCATTTTCTTAATGACTTTTAGTTCTCTACCTATTTCAAATGGAGCTCTGCAGCTTTAGGATAGTTAAAGGAAAGTGAGGGGGGTCTGTGCTAGTTTTTTTGTGTGTGTGTGTTTGGGGGGGTTTGGGTTTTGTTTGGTTTTGTTGTTTTCCTTTTTCACAGAATCCCAGCATGTTTGGGATTGAAAGGGATTGGGAGATCATCTCATCCAACCCCACTGCTAAATCAGGGTCACCCAGAGCAGGTTGCCCAGGTTCACATCCAGGCGGGTTTGGAATCTCTCTAGAGAAGGAGTTTTTGTTAATTAGAAGAAGAAACTATGGGTTTTATGTAACTTCACCCATTTCCTGTTACCAGGTTAATTTCAGAAAGAGGACTTCCAGCCCTAAGACACATGTTTGACAATGTCAAGTTCAAGGGTAAAGGACATGAGGTAAGACATGGTGAGCTTTTCTTTTGCTTCCTGGGAGGTTAATCTAGATTTGATAGATTGCTGCCCATCTGATGTGGGGAGAATTAATACTGCACTCTGGCTAGCCAGCTTGCTAGCAGTATATGAACCATACCCTGATGGGGTTTGAGGTTGAAAATTTAAAAACACAAACATGAATATTTTACAAATCCATTTTTTGATCTTATTTTCCTCTACTCCAGAGCTAGAATATCATGACTGACACTTTCTGTATTGTCTATAGAAAGATGTTATTGAAAATAGAGCAAGCTAGTAAGACTGCCAGCTACATCTGGAATGTCTTTACAGTCTCATTTCGTCATCAGTTTCCTTTGTTAGTAACAATATTCGGGCTGCTGTGACAACCTCTGTCCTGAAGATATTAGTACTGAAAAAAGTGACATACCACTTAAGCAACCACAAAGTTCTCTGCAAACTGTCTCATTTTCTTGGATACACTTAAATGTACAAAGCTTATTTTTCTTGAAATAGCTTTGAATATATCTTGAAATATCATTAGATTATGAGCGCACTCGGATGCCTGTGCATCTCTGTTTTGCAGAGAACATTCATGGTATAAATTTTCTCTTTACAACACAAAGTGAGCAAAAGTCTTTACTAGAGAAGATTATTTAGATATTCCTCTTTCTGTGTGTTCTAAATATCAAAATAAATGCCAGCTATACCCCTGTAGATTTTTTCCAGTTTGGGTTCAGACCTCGGTTGCTTAAGGACAACTCAAAAGCCTTGTCAGGTGTTTTACAATATAGGCAAATGCTCTTCCCAAACTCGGTTCACCGTTCTTCTTACAGCTGAAATTGCACTTACAGCCTTGACCGTGGGAGGGAAGGTTACCCACACATTTGTATTCCTTACATTTTCAAGGGAATTTCAAGCTGCAGATGCTTAATGTCTTCAGAAATGTTACTATCCTGTTTCCCTCTGCAGTGCACTGACTTAGCTCTTCCTAGTTGGATGTCTTGTTTCGTGCTCTAGGCGGAGGACCTGAAGACGCTCATACAACATATGGAACACTGGGCTCATAGGCTGTTTCCAAAACTGCAGTTTGAAGATTTTATTGACAGAGTCGAGTCTTTGGGAAACAAAAAGGAAGTTCAGGTACATCTTGGTCCTGTCAGTTTGCCTTCATGCAGTACTGAAAAGTCTGAGAGGGTTAGGAGAGCAACTATGCACCAAAAGAAGACTTAAATTGTGTATCGTGCTAAGGAATAGAATGGTACTTAAATTAATTTCTCTCTCTTTAAAAATAATATCTTTGCAATATTTAAGTCTGCATTTAGTTATAACCTTTCTGTATTTGAATTAGTACTTCAGAGAATCTGCTTGACTTTCTCAGGACATCTTTAGCCAAAGTAATTTGCTTAAGAGGGCTGCAACAGGTTGGTTTGGGGGATTTTGTTTGTTAATGTTTGAACCTGCAAAAGAAGACTTAACGGAGAACGCTGCTTCATCTGGCTTGGTGATGCACTAGAAAACAATCCACAGCATTAGAAGTTGTTGGTCAAACAGACACAGTGAAAGGAATATGATTTTTTTTCAGAGTAATAAAATGAAAAGAGAAATTAGGAGTACTATTAAAAACATAGCAGCTTTGCACAAAAGATACCGTTGCAAATGAAATATCAATGTTTTTCTATCAATTGCAGACCTGCCTAAAGCGGATTAGACTTGATCTTCCTATTTTACATGAAGACTTTGCAGCAAATGAAGGTATGCTCGTTATGCTGTTTGTTCAGTAGTTCAATGCTTAAAATTCCTTTACCTCCCCCCTGCTGACCAGAAAGTCATGATCATGATACGTTTTTGTAGTATAGAAGAAATTATTGTGTGGGACTCTAGTTTAAAACTAAACTTCTGTGGGATTTAGGATTACAAAACTGAACTGGTACTCTGACCAGAATGCTACAGATGTATTAAAAACAAAGAGAAGTGTGTGGTGTAGTGAAAGGAAATGGGGAATGGGTATTGGCAGCAGCATTGTCAGAGATATTCTTAAAAAAAACCCAACAAACCAAAACTGCAGTTACGTGAACATACTGGTTTGTATCGTACCCTTACGACCGTGCAGTCTGAAAGGATCTTGGATCTTACTAATGCAGAAATCAAAGACTCATTGTCCTGTTTATGCTGGAGGCTGTTAAGGTGCAGTTGGGGTGTAGTGGGCGGTGTTATCTGCTTGTCAGTCTTGGTGTATAGCTACTACTGAGTATTTCTCCTTCCAATTTCAAAGTCCAGCCACTTAATAAGTAGGTAATTCAAGAGTCTCTTCCAATCAGATGATGTTTTTATACTAGAAATAAACATTTATGTTTGCTTTTTTATATATATATATAAACAGAGGGAGCAGAATTCATCTGGTAGCTAGAAAGAAACTTTATTAGCCAAAATAAGAGAATTTCATAGTTGTCCCAAAGGTCCTTTGCAGGTGTTCACACTCTTACCGTGGGTGTCTCTTGAAACCATCATCTACCCATTGTCGGGTTTGTCTTCAGGTGAACCTCAACCTTCAGCCCAGCTGGTGCTTGGGAAGGGTGTTCCAGTGCACGAGTTAACCAGTGGGTAAACTGTGCACCACCCATGGGGACCACCTTTGGGCAGTTGGTGATGTGTGGCTGTCTTCACTGGTGGCTGCACTTGCTAGAAATGGAATGCAGCCATAAGCAGCCACAAACAGCAAAGCAAGTGGTTCCTGCCGACAGGGTCTGTAGAGTTATCAGACTTTTCTGTGCGATGGTTCCATACATTTGTATTTAAATGGGGTGCTGATTTGTTCTTGAACCGTGTTAGCAAGTGTACTGCTACAACTGGTCAGGCTTCAGCTGAAAAAACTTGTATATGTATCTTAGTTTTGAAATTAAAACTGAAGCTAGAGAATTGTATTAAAAACCAAAACCTTGTTGTCAGCTAACTTCTCTATTCACAGGCTTAAAGGGGTGCAGAGGCACAAGCCTGCTTGGCCTTGGGCACTCTTGAGGGAGTGCTCTGCTTCTCTGTTGGTGGGTGAAGCTTGTCTAATGGAGTTGGATTGCCTCCATTTTGTATGTTGTTCTGTTGGCAAAAATATTTCATTATAGTCACACGCTGAATTCAGAACTGACTGTTCCATGTCTGTGTTCAAACCTCTGTCTGATTCCCATAACTAGTCTTGCCACTTCCCAAATGAGTGTCATAGTAGTAGGGGTGGGAAGAAAATTCTCTGGCCTTTCAGTAAGGATTGCCTGAATTTACTGTCTCTCTTCACCCTTCAAGCACAGCTCACAACTCCTAACTTCAAACACGGAGCTATGCCTCTCTAAATTCAGGTGTCTATTATTGTTGTGTGTTTGGGATCTGATAAGCATTTGCTGTATACTTGGACTATCAGGTGTGTGGACCTAGGCAGAAAATTGCCCATTAAAAGTGCATCATGGAGTGATCTTCATCTGTCAATACAACTTCAAAATGTAGAACATAGAAATGCTTTTAAAATGTTGTCTTGCCAGATGTTTAGGAGTAGATCTGTCTGGGTTGCAAGTGTTGATTTCTGCCCCTCTTGCCCTCCCACCCTCTCATTTTTAACCAGATGGTGGAGGAGAAAGCAATGGACTGGATACAGCTGCTGAAGATGTTCATTCCAGCTCGGGAAATGCAGGAGAACTCAATCCTCTGTCTGCTACAACTCTCACAGAAGAGCAACAAGAGCGAATGAAGAAGAACAGGCAGCTGGCCTTGGAACGTAGGCAAGCCAAGCTCCAGTGGAACAGCCAGTCGCAGCACAACGGTAATCGACTCGGTAGCTTGGGTGTTAATGTTAAGGTCAGTAGCCCAGGAAGCTTACAGAGCTGAGCTGCTGAGTCAGATTAAAGGAAATGGGAGTGATTGCTTTTCTAGAAGGTAAGGAAATATGTAACTCTCAAAACTGAACTGGTTTGTGTGTGTGTGTGTTTGTTTTCAACAGAGCTCTCCACTAGTTACTCAGAAGAGGATTTTAATTCCCCAGTTGCTGAGGATCTTGCTGACCTTATTGAAGACAATCAAGTTACCACAACCAAAGCTGCTGTTACAGAAGCTGAAGCTGGAGATTTAGAGTTAGAATGTGCCAGTGAAAACCAGTAGCCACTTCTCATCCTTTGACAATTCCTTTGTTGGCTGAAAGACCCCAGCATGTTAAGTACTGTCATTACATCGAACTGGGGCTGGCTCTTTGCACTCCAGAAGCTTCGTCGAAGTTTTCACGATGTGTACAGCTGGACAGAACTCTGCTTTCAGAACTGCAGATGAGCAACTGTACACTGGAAACCAGAATAACCTTCCTCTGCACTGGAGACATCTTTTCTACCTGTTCCAACATTCTTTAGGAAGTGTTAATGAGTTTTTTCAACCTCCTTTGAATTCTGTTTACCCCTGCTCTCAAGCTGAGTTAACTGGGATGGGGACTGAAGTTTCTATCAAGGTTGTGTTCTTTGGGGTTTTTTAAAAGAAGCTATATGTACTTGCAGGCAGTGCTATGCCTGAACAGGTCTCCTGGATGTGTTTTAACGTATCAAATACCCGTATCCCCCTTTCTTATAAAATGCAAGGTAATTAAATTTCAGAAATCAAACCTGAAGTTGTTGTATGAGGCTGTTACAACTACAGCCCTTCCAAGCTTCCCCGTGCCTGGGGCTGATCAAACAGCTCTTCCCAGACGTGTACTTTCTGTTTGGGGAACACACTTTGACCCCATTAGTTCTTTCTCAGGCTGCTGTCTAGAAGCTCTGCTTCATCCTAACAGTCTTGTTTCTCCTCCTCGTGTAACAGCTTTTCCCTTCTGCGGGATGAACAGGAACTTGCCCCGCAGTGGTAAAGCCCTGCACCTGCCCTCTCCCGTAGCATAGCCTGGTGTTCGTGACAGAGGCTGAATGAAGACAAGGGCAGCACTCGGAGCAGATGCAGTAAGTGTGTGTCTGCAGCTGTTCTTTTATGCCAGATGTGCAAGCTGGGGGATTTCAGTAAACAAAACTCTGTATTCTCAGTTTGTGTGAAGGAGTTTGCTTTGTAAATCCCTGCAGCTATGAGTTAAACTCCCCGGACTACAGTGGAAGATGGCCAACAGTGGTAGGAAATACTCTGGTTTTAAGAACTTACTTTATGGACATGGGAAAGTAACTCTTGGAGTGACGATTAAAGGAATTCACCATGCTATCTTTAGAGTGGAAGACGAGATTTATAAAGTCTTTTAAAAGTTCATACATGTTCATAATCAGATAAAAACAATTCTTATTTAAAATAGACATTTAGTTTCTTATTAAAAGGACTCTTGGAATATTTAAATACACTGGTTTGTTTGGTTTGTTTTTCTTTTTAAAAGCCACAAACTTAAAGTGAATAGGAGCAGGGTATCAACAAGCAGATAGTAGCAGGTTGTAGTTCAAGTTCTGATGTCAGCTGAAACATCCAATAGGGCCAAGTCCCTGATCTCCTCCAGCAGCTGGTACAAGCTGGCTCCCTTGGTCTGGCAGTACTCCTGATAGTCTTCATCCATGACTTCAACTCTTGCTTTTTCTTGGGCACGCTGGGCTTCCTCTGCAGACTGACTGACTTCTTTTACCAAGTCAGCTTTCACCACACGGAAACTCTTCTGGGAAAGCTCTGTCTCCGGAGTCAGGTACGGTGCATTCCTGATTATTTCAAGCCTGATAGTGTCAGCATGGCAGCGGGAAGTCTGCACAGCTATTTTCACCTTAAAAGCAATACAAAAATTGTTTTACTTCTGGTGGTGCTATTTCCTTTTTACTTTCTTCAGATGAAATACTCACTGTAATATGATCGAAAAGGCTTAATGTAACTGATTCTCCAGCAGTTGTAGTGGAAGTGATTTTATGCTGAAAGCGATGAAGTGCTCCAGGCTTCCACTCGCAGCTCCTATCACCTTGGCAAGCAATGACCAAGCCTTCTTTGTTTTTCATATATGCAGCACCTTTGATTCCATATCTAGAAAAAAAAAAAGCAGGTGAGCAGACAGAAGCTGTTTTAGCAGCTTTCACCCTTATCAGTTCCCTTCCCTTTTTTAACCACCAGAAGGCTCAACAGGGTTCTATAAAAGCAACATAAAGGGGCAAACACTGTAGCCTGATAATCTCACTTCAGAGGTGCGGATGTGCAATGTCAGTGGAACCCCTGCAGTATGCAAAACCAGCCTGAAGACAGTGATACGGTGTTTTGAAAGCAGTGAAGCAGAAGTAAAACAGGGTCAGTGATCCATGTGTTAGGTGGAGCAGCATTCCAGGTTATTCCAGACAGCAGGGTAAGAAAACAGTTCTCCGTTAAAAAAAGGTTCCTTAAAGCCCAGCAGCAAACTTGCACTGGCTTTTCTTAAGGAAGCCTGCAGTGAGCTGGTTCATCCCCAAGCTTAGCCTGGGGCCAGGATCAAGAAGCCCCTGGCTGTACTCCGGGACTGGTCTGCTTTACCTAACATCGCTGCAGTTCCTTCTTGCATCATCCACTGGTTAATTTATAATGCGTTCTGCTTACATTTACTATACTTTAAAATACTGAGTTAAAAGCTCAGAAATTAAAATATAATGTTAGCTTCACGCAAAGACTTGTTGCTTTCTAGGGGTACACAGCAGAGGCTGAGCTGAGACACAAGCGCTTCTAAAAGCCAAGCAGCCCTAAACAGCACCACCCAGGCCTCAGCAACTCACCTGGGCACAAACACAAGCACACCGTTGGTTCGGATCGAGTAGATGACCCCGTCTGCGAGGCAGCGCTCATCTGCTTCTGGGGTCTTGTCTTTGAAGTACATGCACTGGAAGAGCTCAGTGGACTGCTTCTGAGCACGCTGGGCTGCCTGTGAGCACCCCCCGCAAAGAGAGAAGACAAAGCCACCTCGTTAAATACTTCAGGGAGCTTGTTTGGGTTTGATTTCCAGAGTTGCTTTTTCCCTTTACTTACTCTTCTACCCATCCCCTAGAAAAACTCTATCTAAAATTAAATCCTACGTGTAGTACAATTGAGAGCAGAAGTCACTTGACTACTCTCAGGAAAAAGAAAAAAAGTATTTAATTAAAAAAATCCCCAAAGCATTATAAAAAAAAAAAGTGATATTATGTCACAGTAGCCAAAGCTGCAGTCAGGGCTGTCGTGTGGGGCAACGTACAACCGCACAGAGACACGCACGATGACCATCTTACCCGGTTTTTGTTGTTAATGTGCCTGCACAATTCCTGAAGATCCTTATTACTGACTATGTGATCCTTAGTGTCCTCTTTAGTTTCAGTTAGAGTCGCTGCCATCAAAAGTCTGTGGACAACAATATCAGCGTATCTTCTAATAGGAGAAGAGAAATGAGTGTACTTCTCCAAGGCAAGTCCTACAAATAAAAAGGAAGCAGCATTAAGCAATTAACTGCCTCCTGCCTGACAGGAATAGCACAAAAGCCAGTAAAGTGAAACGGTACCATAATGCTGAAACTCTTCCTCGGGACAGGAGCCAGTTGAGAAGTACAACGCGTTTGACATCGCGTGAGTGGCCATAGATCGCAACAGCATGTTTACGATGGGATCCAAGGGGTCATTTGCTTTATTCAGAGACTCGGCCAATGCTTTGTTAGACCTGTCAAAAAAGTGTTAATTGCATAACAAACAGGCTATCCTTGATGCTAATAGCTTATCAAGACAGTAGAGAAAAAGCACAGAAATGTTGGTTAGTAGTGATCCATACAAAAATATGAATGACACTGAAACTCGCAACACAGTTTAATAACCGTGCTGCTCTAGAAGAATATTCAGGGGAAAAAAAATAGTAATTTTTCACTCTCCTGCAACTTGGAGAACTGAGGACTGGAGCAAAAGCCCGTTCTATGCTGTGCAGAACACAGCTGGTCCAAAACTGGCTCTGTACAGGACAGCACAAATGGGACAAGGTGACAGCCAAGTGAAAGGAGGCACTACTGCTGCCCTTCACCCTCTGATGTCTGGCAATGCTGCCTCCCAGCCTGAGGAAGCCCCCAGACTTCCCATAGTGCCCTGACAAAGTAGTTCTGAGTTACATTGAGACATTTAAAATGACTACATTGCACAGAATTCACTTGATCTGAACAAGTTCTCTGTCTTACATTATTATTACAGGAAATACGGTGCAAGTGGGGCGATTACAGACTTAACTGCTACGTGGTGACTGAACAAATTCTTTTTGGATATGTCTAAAATTATTCAGATGTTTCCATTTTCAGTACAGCCAATGGAATGCAGGCACCATCTCCTCTTTAGAACATAATTTGTCACTCACAGAAAGGTTATGGTACATTTTTTTTTCTGTGCAGCGTCTATTAACATTGACTCAGAACTAATGCTTTATAACAACATAGCCAAGTAGTTAATTGCCTAACTTTTAATTAAAGCACTTGAGATAAGCATTAAAAGATACCGTGTGTCTATTGAGAAACCCTTGGCGCTGGCGCATTCCCGAAGTTCGGTAAAAAATTCTTGTCGGGGCGGAGGGTGTTGGCGCAACAAAGCTTGATGAGGAAAATGTTCTGAAATCTTTTTTGCCACCCAGTGGTTGGCAAGAATCATACATTCCGCTACGGTCTCGTGCACCTCCAGCGGCTGCTTGGGGATCAGATCATGGATATTGTGTTTATCGTCCAGCTGCACTCGGATTTCTACCCCTTCTAGTTCCAGAGCGCCCCAGCTGTCCCGCTTAGCTCGAGCGTGCCGTGCTATAGCGGTGAGTTTGGATATTGCCCAGACCAGTTCGGCCAGCTTCTCCTGCTTAGTTCTTTCATCCAAGTCTTTGAGTTCTGGGATATCATCAACAACACTTGTGTCTCCATCCAGTAATCTCTGTGCTGCTTCGTAAACCAGCTTGTACGCAGATCGAATGATGGTTTTCTTGTAGCAGACTCGCAGCGTTTCATACGATTCTTTATCTAGTTCCCACAAGACACTTACAGCGTACCTGGAAGAAAGACCACAAGTTTATACAAAGAGGTGACTTAAACTCTCATTTCAAGCATATCCAACTATCACAAATTTACAAGTTTCACTCCTTTTTTTTTTGTTTTTCTTTTTTTTAATGGAAACGTAACGATAAATGAGGACCAACTCTATCAGCAGTGTTTTCCATCCACCTGCTAAGGCAGAGTACCCCTAAGATACAAGGCCCCATCTATTTTAAAGCACAGCTACACCACAGTAGTTATTTTTAGTCATTTTTTATTTTCTTAGTCAGAAGCATCCACAATGAATATATCCACACCCTGCTTAGCCTCATGCCAGCCTGCCATCTAACCCCATAATCTGGAATAAAATGGGGTGACAGCACATTTGAGGAATAGGACAACAGTGAAAACTGTGACCAGCTTTTTGAGACTCCCTACGACTTTGCTTACAAACAGCAGCAAATAATCCAAAGAGCAAGTAGATAAGCAGTTACTGCACCAAACCATACCTATCGACTCCGCTAAGAAGGGAGCATACGTCAGCACTGAGGACGGAGGGCAGCATGTCGTAACGACGGTCTGCTAAATAACAGGTCGTTGCCCTGAGGAAGAAATTACATTTACTATTCAGAAGGACTCATGGGTGTGTAGCTCCCGAGCAGTTGGCAGGGTAAGAGTTAACTTCAGCATGACACGTGCATGAAGCATAAACACACAGCATGATTTTAAAAGGTTATTCTTACAGACCCACCCAAGTATAATTATTTCAGTAACTATTTGCAATAGTACAAACCTAGTTTTGCCTTCCTCAGTATCTTCAGCTGTCATTAAGGCCAGAACTAGGGCTGTGCAAAATATGCTTAACTAAGAAGTGTTCGTTTAATGGCTATACCAAACATCTCTGCTAGTTAAACAGTTCACATTTCTTTGCATCCACAAAAAAATTTCTGAAGTGATTCAGCAGTTCAAATTCAAAACAGTGGCAAAAAAAAAGAAAAAGAACAAAATATTTGACATATTAAAACACAAGATTGAATATTATAGAACATAAGCCTGCCAAATACCTCTGGAATGAAATTAATGTCAGACTTAATTACATTTTGTGGGTGTGAAGATTCATCTCCCTTGGAATGCAAACAAGTGGTTTGTAAATACTTCAAGTCACAAATGTTCAGGTCGACTATTAAGCAAGCAACAGTGATTAGGGGAAGATAAAAAATGGTAACTTTGTGGAAAAGAGCAGTTTCACAGTAAGTGAGTGAAGCAGCAGGTCAGAGAGCAGCTGCTTCTCCAGTGTGCCTGTTTTGTCCAAATAAAAGCAGTATACCATTATTTATAGATTAGTTGTAATAAGCTATTCACATGACATGGGAATGTTTCATTTCTTCCAGTGTTGCTTAATATTTTCTTAGGGTACCATCACAAACTTCTAAGCTCCATAAATTTTCTAATTTTTAGAATATAATTTACCTTGCTCTGGCCTCAGTATCAGTGTAAGAATTTGCTGCCACAAAATGGGTTACATCTGCAATGTGGACACCTAACTCCAGATTGCCATTAGGCAGAGCCCTAACGGAAAGCGCGTCATCAACATCCTCGCAGCCTTTTGGGTCAATGCTGAATATCAAGTGTGTATCTCTCAAGTCGAGGCGTTTTTTTTCCTCCTCTGCATTCACTTTCCATGGATTCTTTGAAGAACTCACAGGCATTTCACTCATCTGTACAAAAACATTATTGATGAACACACATTTATACCTCTTCTTAACAAAACAAGCCAACAAATTAGATTTAATGAGCTTTTCCTTTTCTACACCATTATTATATTGTGTACTTTTTCATCCTAGACAAATTCTTCTTTCCTTGTATTTTCCAAGTCAGGCTATTACATTTACTTTATGGAAAGCAGGAAACAGAATTGACATTAACAACTGATCCTATTGTGGTGATATTGTAGCTCTGGTTACTTTATGGAAAGCAGGAAACAGAATTGACATTAACAACTGATCCTATTGTGGTGATATTGTAGCTCTGGCAAACATCACAGTAGCATACAGGGATTTTTTTTTTTTACATTTCTTTCATTTAACTGTAGGTATAATCAAAATAGTTATCTATGAGAGCTGTTTCCTCTCCTAGTTGAAGACAAAAGCATTTAAGACAGTGATTTCAGTAGGACGAGGCCTTTAGGATCAGTACCATAAGCACATATTAAAGACAGTAATATCTTAAAAGTCTAATCAAAAGTTTGTAATCACAGAACCCCGGAATGGTAGGGGTTGGAAGGGACCTCTGGAAATCATGCAGACCAACCTCACTGCTACAGCAGGGCCACCTTCTCCTCAAAGCAAACAGATTATCTTCAAATCACTCTTGTCTCAAAAATCCATAGTATGTATAGAATCACTGATCCAAAAATAATTTCAGAAAAATAATCTATGAAAAGTTTCCAGCTTTCAAAAACCTGTTGTCAACTAAGACATTCAGCTGGAAGAAGGTCCCCCTCTTCGGGAAACAAGACCCTGAGAATCGATAGAAAAGAATGCATCACAACACAAAGACTAACCTGGATTTCTGAGAAAGGGGCAACGCAAATGCTGTTCTCCACCAGAATAGCTGCAATTTCCCCCTCAAGATCTCCAATTCTTCCCAGAACTCTCACAAAGTGTCCGTTTGGATATGAGGAAGCCGAGTCCCAAGAATCAATACGCACAACTACTCTATAATCCTGCAGCAAGACAATTCTGTTAGAACAGCAATGTGCTCCTGACAGCCAATCGATAGAAATACTCCTTCAGGGGCAAACAATGCTATCCAAAGAGACCCGCAACTCCAAAAACTTTATAGAAAGGCAAAAGAAACTAACAGTGAGAAGCCTACAAACAAATACTGAGAATTTAATTTCTTTCCTGGTCAAAGATCCACTTGGGGTGATTGCAGGAAGAATCTCTATCTTAAAGTATAAACAATAAAAGCAAAACCAAGAGGCTCTCCCATACCAGAAAAGGCACAACTGGAATTTTAGCAGTGAAAAAGAACTTAACTTTACAAAGTAAAAGCAGCTAGGAACGAACTAATCCATATTTCTTCGTTCTATAGCAGGCTAATCATCACAATTCATTATGAATTTCTTGAAGAGTTCTCCTTGCCACTTTCATCACAATTATATATAGTTGTAGATCCGGAAAAGCCACAGGGACTATTACAATTCATACCCCTGATACAAGCTTTAATTTATCAGAAAAGCAAGCAGTATATCAATGCTCAGGGTACCTGGACTGTGGCCTAAATGAGAACTCAAATAAGCTTTATTTCCTGAAGCTGACAAGGTTTTGACATGAATTGATCACATTCCTTCAAGGCAGAAAATTAACTACTCTCTCAGACTTAACTTTATTCATAGTTTTACTCACATTTTCGCCAAGGAAAACTTCATTAGGGGTTAAAACACCTGCACACTTTTGTGGGGACACAAGATAAAGAAACATGTCAAACTACCTGTAACAATTCAGCTTGGTGGGTACTGATGCGGATTTTGGGAATGCGGTAGTCCCAGGGTGTAACGAGGATCTTCTGAGCATTTCTGCTCTGGGACTGGGTCTCTTCTTTGGAGGGGAAAGTGACCACATAGTCCCTCCAGTTCTTCTGAATGATTCCAACAACTTTACCTTTTAACAAGAAACAGTGTTGGCTGTACGTTAAAGAGGAACACAAAAGGAAGTATGTGGGAGGCAGAGAAGATGCATTGCTTTGTAAGGCAAACTAATCTGTCCACAAATCAGTAGTATAATTGCTAACAACATATGGTATGCAGACTACAAGTTTGTTATAAATTATTGTTGGCACAGCCAGATTTTAATCATCTTTTATTTATGTGGCGACTAACTCATTGTATAGATTTCAACTGATACAGTTGACATAAATTATTCAGAGAGATTCCCACTACTACTGTATATGTGGTCAATTCTAGTAAAAAATACAGACAAAGATCAAAATCAAACAGCATTTTCTTGCAGGAAGAGAATTAACCTCCTAAAACTTTGAACTCTGACCTCAGCAAACTTTTAGGATGGAGCTGTACCCGCAGAGCAGTGTTTTCAGGTAAGACTCTAAGTCCCCATGGGACACAGGCATGTCACATTGTAATGGCAGCTGGGTAATTCTTCACCTAACAAAAAAATGGTGTAATCTTGAACATTCTTTGTCATCAAGGAATTAAAAGGATGCTGTTATCTCTCTGTATAATCAGCAGTGAGAGGGAAGGACTTGAATGCATACTCTAGTTAACTGTTCATATAAAAATGGCAGTTCATCTCTTGAAGAGCTGTGAAGAGTGACAGCATGCATCTGGCTAACAAATATTCAAAACTCAGTATTTTAGGAAGAGAACTACAGTAATTCAGCTATTTGTGAGAATGAAATTAAAGGGGAAAAAAATAAAAGAGTGATTCACATGTAGAAAGGATCTAGTGGCCTTCTTGGTGGGTTATATTACAGTGGTTTAATTTGAGATAATCACTTCCAATTTACTATGGTGCAAAAAGAGTGACAATCCCAAAAAGAGAGGAAAGCGACTATACAACGAAGAGTACAGCACAGCTTGGACCAAGGAAGTGAGGTAACCCTAACAAAACTTTGTCTGACGGGATCTCCTTTACCTGTGGGCATAGGGTCACCCGTGGTGTCTGCAGGTGCTTTATCCTCAGCCTCATTCTCACAAAGAGCAACAGTCCTTCCTTTCCATTCCTGCAGAGGTAGCAACTCAACAGCTACCACGTCACCATGGATTGCACGATTTCGAGCTCTGGCCCCATAAATAAGGATGTCACTTTGAAGTTCTAAATTTAAAACAGAAAGAAATGGGATTATAAACTGCTAGACAATTCCAATCCCTCCAGTCTTGGCAGCATTCTGCTGAAATAACAGAAAATTTCATTTGCAATACTATCTCTTCTGAAAAGGACTACTGGCAAGTAATTATTGCAAGAAAATTAGAACCTTTTCCTCCTTTTTTTTATTTATTTATTTTTAATGGAGATACTAAGCAATTCTGTAAGGGACCTCTTGGATAAAGAGCAGCAGAGGCTACGACCGAGTTCATTGTTCTAAGTCAGCAGCTTTAAAAACACACAGCACAGTTAAATTGTGGAAACTACTGATACAGGATTCTGGGCAGGGTCCAGAACGAAACAAGTTTTTACAAAATGATTAGCATATTGAACACTGGACTGACTGTAGGATCTGTCACAGGAACGTCTGAAAGTCCTCATTAGGGAATGCTGGGACAATTTATCTGTGCCAGGCCAATGGGCTGGTCCTTCAAGGGTATTTATTGCTAACTCAGACCAGAAAGACAATACTGGTGGTTCCAATCTTATCCAAGAGGTATTTTTCTTATTACGTTCACAATGATCAGCTTCCTAATCCTGCCCACATCTATGCAAATACTTATTTCAGTCAAATGAATGGTCATCTGAAGACAGAGCAAAGCTTAAAGGTAAAAATTCACATCAGTATTCAACTTCAGTAAAGGTCTAGGGAAACCTGTCAGTATGGCAAGAGCCCCAGACATGGCCAACGGTGCTAAGGAAGAGGAAGGAGAACACCAAGGGTATTGCTTTCTCATGAGGCCCACCCTCCGCGTTCATTTTCAGCCTCCTTTCTGACCCATGGAAATAAAGTTACTAAAGAAGCTTTCACCTCATTTTAATAACTAAACAGCTACATGCATCTGGCTACACGGCCTCATGTAAAAAGCAGAGAGAGTGTCAAAAAGACACTGAGTAAATCCTGGCGTTGTCTGTTCACCTGTTTCTTTGCTGCCAAATCCCTGAAGTCGAACAAAAGCTTCCAGTTGTGCTCTGTGCTTATTGACATTCAGCGTACCCTAAAACAAAATAACAAGCTGAGAAAAGGAATGAAACAGGTGCACCTCTAAACAGCCGACTCTGAACTACAACGTTTTGGGGTTTACAATTATTTTTACCTAAATTAGTACTTTTTATTGATATGTAGGTTATTTGGAACGCAGCTGTTCTCTCTACAGGGGGAGGATGTATGATGCAGAACTTTAAGTACTCACTTCTGGCAAAGAATGGTAAGTTCTTTTAAATGTTCAATTTAATTTTAAGATGGTAAAGGTCCATTTATTCAGAGCACAGGCAGTGTAAGATTACTTTTGCTGCCTGCCTTAATATGGAATCCGGAGTTACTCCTACAAGAAAGAAAAATCTCAGTTTTTCTGTTCATATTCTGTTCTCACCTCACTACTGGAATTGTCAAGAAAAGAGCGAATTACTACCTCTAATTCCTTAAATTATTTTTAAGACAAGGACACTTGTCCACCAACAATCCATATTAAGGCCCTGAACTGCCATAAAACCATAAATTCATTTCACTGCCTGAAAGATCTGTGTGCAAATGACGTAAGAAATGCTGCCCTTGTGCAGCATTATTTATATTTAAGAATGAGATCTTCCTGCTTCATGTCACACCTAGTTTCACAATTTACAGGCATATCACATTGACCTGAAGAAAAATCCATAGCAAATTTAAGATCCTCAATAACAAATTCTCACTTTTATAAGAGAAAAAAACCCACCACGTGTTCTCAAGACAAAGCAGAGGAAATACTTTGAGAATCCTGAAATTACCTGTATGTATCTTCCTGATTTGATCCCAGCCTCCAGCAGTTCCACAGGTAAGTGCTCAGGATATTCTTTTCCATTGTTTTCTTGGCTTTCAGTCTCCCGTTCACGCCGGGCTTGAAGTATAGACTCAAAGAGTTCATGGGCAGCCTTTAAGTCAGGCCAGAAGTTATCCAAGTAATTCTGTATGCATGTATAGAAACAAACACGAAAGTAGTTACAGGTCTCTGGTCTTTTAGTAATGCATTTGGTGCTGGTTTTACTCAACATCCTTTCACACTCAAACATAAGCCTCCCATCCACATATCCTGCTGGATACGAGTGGTATCAGAGATCAACAACTAAAGAAGAATGAGTTATCTTCTCGTGCATCGCTGTATCCTAAGCAGTCAAGGCTCAAGTAAACCAGCAGAAGAATGCTGATGGATATTTAGGCTACAGCTGTTCTCAGACTGCTTGCACTACAGATTTAGACAGCTGGCTGAGGCAACCCATCATTGCTCATCAATGCCAAATTCTTCAAAAACAAGGAAAACAATAAAAAGGGTTCCTAAGAAAGATAATCTTTTGAGCTATTCATTTTCTCTCAGTTCTCTTGTCTGCTCACTGCCACCGTTTTTTATGTCATTCCCAGGACTGACATCTTTGCTTGCTTTGATAAATGAAGACATGAGTTGGCATCACAGTTTTCTTAAACATAAACTCTGGAATGAATGTACTTGCTTCATCATTTCGATGCAGCGTAAAGGAAACCTTCTATTTTCTGGCATGTTACCTTGAAGGAAATCACAAACACTCCTTCTGTTTCATTTCCGTACTGCCTGATAGCATCTTCATCTTCTGTTACCATAACAACCGGCATCTGACCCAAGCAGTGATTATAATACCAGACTGCTGCATTGTAAATACTCCTAGAAAAGCAAAGTTTGAAATAAGATTTCTGCCATATCTCATTTGCTACTTGCAAGACATTTGCAGGCTTTCTATAAATGAGATTTTGGTTTAACACGCATACTTTTGAGATATATACACCAACCTACATAAACCTTATATCTGCGGACGTTTTTATGTGCAATCCATGAGCACCAAGAGAACACAGTAAAAGAAAATGTTTCCTTGTGCCTCAGCTGCACGGTAACAGACTGTTCCCAAGTGCAAGTTTGTCAAAAGCACGCTGGAACTGCCAGGACTCCATTGCTATGGTGTTTGCAGGCTATCAAACACGACAGCTCCGAGTCCAATACGGTGCGCGGGATATAGTGACTGTGCTAAAACATTCTTTCAAATAGCTCTGTAGCTTCAAAATCATCCAGCTTTTTTTTAAAAAAACCTTTTTTCTAGCATTTTTGCATTTAATTAAGTAAATTTTTGTCTTATTTCCTACGAAAACAACGTTGACAGTTTCTTCATCGCAAAAGGACAATCCAGACTTTCAGTTATTGTAAACTGTTCCAGCTCTAAGCAGAGCAAAAGCATGAACCCTTAAGTATCCAACACACGCTAATATTCCTAAATACAGTGTCACGATGCTGTCCAGCATAGTACTATGTCAGATAAACCAAACCTGGTCTGCCATTTCTCCATAGTTTCTCCTTTCTCTCTTGGCAAGTAACAATGCTGGTGGAATTCATTAGCAAACACGGCGCAGTCACGACGGGCATCCTTTACCAGATTTCGCAACTTGTTGTACTGTCTGGAATACAGAAAAGATCAATATAAGTCTTGTACTTTCTTTTGCTAATGCTTCTTTAACTCCAGATGAAAATACAGCTGAAAAACTCAAGGAGAAGCAGCGTCATGCACAAAGAAATGCATTCATTAAATTACAACACTGGTGACAGAGCCTAAACCATCATCTGTAAGCAAGTTCTTCTAATTTCTCTTACCAATGTCTCTGATGTTTAAACTTATGTTTTATGGCAATACAGAAGTTAATGTCTGGTAACGTAAGTACCGTAAAATAGTATTAACAGCTCCCCAAAGATAAATGTTTAAGACAGCAAACCAAAAACATGCCCGTAAACTATCTAACTGTTACTTCAAAGTCTCCTTAATTCATGTCACAAGCCATCTGATTAGTTATTAATGGTACAGGTTGAAATATCACTCTATCAAGTGAAAACTAGGACAGGAATAGATGTCCGTGGATCACAAAGCATCCAAAGGTTCCTTCCCTTCTGTAAAATTACGTTAAGACACCTGACAGACCAAAAAAGCAAATTATGCACTGTACATTTGCTGACTTTGTGCTTAAATACACATTTTACAAAGTCAATACCTTTACTTCAATCTAACTTAAAAATGAGTTAGGAGAAATACCTGCGTCCTTTTTGATGCTGCACAGCTTGACACGCTGTCTGCATGAAAATAATACCTTTCAGCTCTGGAAACTCGAGAATCTCAAGGTAATCTTGAACAACCTTGCAGTCAGGGACGACATAATGCGTGACATCATCTGATAGCAATTTGCCATCTAAAATATAATTCAGAGTTTAAAGATTTAAACTTGCAGTTGCAATACTGGTTTCTTAAAAGTACATTCTGATGTCAAGAGAGTTGTGTATCCTCAAAGGTATTCGGATCTCTTTTCCTGATGAATGAAAATTGTGAGTACTACGGTACAATTCTGTGCTACAACCTCTAAAATTTGTGACAGAAACCTCTTATATCCACTGATGCCAAAATTTGGTGGAAATTCTATCCAAATGAGTGAAGAAGGCTCACTTTCATTAGGAAAAGGATGTCCTTTAAGGAGTGCAGGTAACAGTCCTTTTTTCTCTGTTTCCATATGGAAAAATAAATACTATCCATCTGCCATGGAAAATCTTTTAATGGAATTGTCAAAGGGTGTAGAATGGCAGGTCCTTCATTACACGGCTTCCACAGATCTCTCTGTCCAACACTAGCCATTTACAGCAAGCTTTTCTTCTATCTCTTCACCAAAATAAACCCCTGCAGATAAGGGTACATCTTGAGAAAAGCAATAATACTGAAAAGAGAAGATGTTCTCCCATCTCAACTATAACCACGGTTGCAATTCTTTCTAGAGAGACTCCATCCCTTTGGAATACACCATCAGAATAGCACAACCAACCCACCACAGATCACAACTTAAAATGTACCTTAAAATTAATTAAACTCCTAATCACTAATCCTGCCACCCTCGATAGCAGTACTGTATGACACTACCTTCCAGCCTCCATTGCAACAGGCTCCTAAACCAACAATGACAACATCTATGTCATTTACAGTTCTAAACTATAAAAAAGTTTAAATTCTCAACCTTTTCTTCTAGGTAAGCAAATAATTTGGTTGATTTGAATAGGCTGGATGTTATATTAGTTATTTGCCAGTTTTCTGAGTAAAATAACTTGTACTATTTAACAACAACAAAAAAACCCACCCTCGAATACCGACCAAAGGTCATATGAAGATCTAACGTGCACATCATAGCACCACAGTATGTAAAAACAACTAATCTGGCTCTTGGAGAGGCTGGTGGTCTCCCTGGGTCTGAAATCACCAGATAAAGCATGGGTAGTTACATTTAATTACTTAACAGAAATAACTGAATTACAGTCGCTTCACGATAATGGGTCGGCCCCGCTGTAAGAATACTGTACAGGTACGTATAGAATTTAACTCCCACTTTAAACCACCACCCTGCAGAAATCAATGCATTGTAGAAGATCTTTTAACAAAAACATGCATAATCCTTCAGCTTTTTATCACTGCCTGTAAACTGCGCACAGTTAAATCCTGGAACAACCAACTTCTCGATTCCTTTTTCTCTTTCCATAGCAGCTCGTTTATTTCTGAACGATTTTGTCCTGAACGAGGACTTTTGCGATAGCCTTGATTTGGTACCGTTTGCTTTTCCCACGACTGTTCAACGTCGTCTCCAAGCGGCTCGGGACAGCGGAGGAGAGACTGGGACGAGCCTCCGGTGTCCCCACGCCACCCCGGGCCCCCAGCTCCTCCCCGGCTCTCTCCCGTCGCTATTTCTCCTCCATGCACCGCTTGTGCCTCACGCTACCGGTTCCTGGCAGGCCGCTCCGCCCCGGCACCCCAGCCTGTCAAGGCCGTGAGGGTCACCTCTGCCCAGGAAGCAGCACCCTCTGCACCCAGCGCCGGCCTACGCGAGCTGAGGCACAGCAACCCCCGGGGTCAAGCCGCACACCGCTCCAGCTCGGCCCCCCGGGCCCATGTCAGCCCGGATCCCCCCAGCCTCTTCCTCCAGAGGCCCCGACCCGCAGCCTCCCGCCCCCGGCCCCCTC
>JANHFX010011203.1:40770-72930 GCA_027560015.1 Chloroceryle amazona | reverse complement strand
CCCAGGTGCAGGACCCTGCACTTGCTCTTGTTGAACCTCATGAGGTTCACCTGGGCCCACCTCTCCAGCTTGTCCAGCTCCCTCTGGATGACATCCCATCCCTCTAGTGTATTAACACCACCACTTATCTTGGCATCATATGAATAAGAGATATTATAAATAATGCCTAAATATTCAGATTGAAAACTGTCCTCAGTGCCAGAGCCAAGAACTACATGAAACTAAGTGTCTCAAAGGGAAGTGGAGATAATTGTGGACATTTCTTTTTCTGTTTGATTTTGCCTGATTCCTCTATCAATTTTCAGGGTAGTTTTAAAATTCAGTGAACAAAAAGGTAATCTAAACAAAGAATCTAATTTTAAACACTGTTAGATTAACCCGTGGAGTGGTACTAAAGGCAGTATCTTAACATCTCTCTTAGAAATGTGTTCTTCAAACAAATACAACATTGTGATTCATCAGTTTTGTTTTCATAATGCTGTGTGAAAAATTAACATGCTATTGGCATTGACTGTCCATAAATGAATGGTCATAATGAACTCTTGAGGAAAGGTCACTGTGTAAGATCTCATCCTTTTTTATTGGTGGGAACAGCCTTATTTCAAGAGAGCACTAAGCAATTTGATTTCTTCTATGTTCTTTGGCTGCATCAGAAGACTACCTTTGATTTCCTTCCAAGCTACCCAGCTATGGAACTGGAATTCTGCACCAGGCCATGCTAGCTGGATTATTTAGCATCCTTTGTACTTTTCCTGGATTGCTGATCTTGCAGCAATGTTAGACTAACTCTGCAGGGAGTTTGTCTGGCTAGGGAATCTCCAGAAGGATTTAAATGACAAGGTGTAGTCTGGCAGTCACTGCTGTGGTCCCTTTGTGGCAGGCTATAGCTACAGCAGTGGATCCTAAGAAGAAATCAGTTCCTATTAAGCAGCTTCACCTTGCTATTCCAAATCCTGACCCTTGGTCAATGTGACAACCACTTCAACCAACTTTACATTCAGTTGAAAAATTTCCCTAAGCCTTGCAAAAAACAACCAGGCTGCAAGGAGGCACTGGGTGGCAAAGGTGCTCGGCCCTAAGGGTGCATTAGAAACCACTCAGAAAGAGCAGATTCTGAGGTTCATAGTGCCACCCTCAGACTGTCACACCTGGTGCTCAGGATTTTATTAAGAGATTTCATTCAGTGCAAACCCACACTAGATTTTCTCTACTAAAATCCTTTAGGAACAGCTATTGCAAAGAGGTTTTTCTTCCCACAAGGTATGAAAATTTATCAAAGCATTTCAGTGTCCTTAGGGAGATTGGTTCAGTCACAAGCACATTGAGAAAGCTTCTCCCTGTCTCTGTAGATCTGTATTTGAACCCCAAGGCTGGCCAGGGGTTGCTCTCAGGTGATACCTAGTTTACAGTGCCCAAGAACAACATGGGGGTGAAGCCAGAAAACTGCCCTCTCCAGATATGTAGGGTTATTTCTTGTTGAACAACTTCTTGACTACTATATTCTTGCTAATGTCCGCTTACATATGGGTATTCCCTAGACTTGGGATCACTGCCATTTTGTCTGTGTCTATCAAGAAACAATTCTCAGAGCTTCTATTAAAACACTGTATGTATTTTAGGCACCCTCTATAGCTGACCCCGATCTAAAGCTGGCTCTTTATTTTCAACATATGACCACACAGGTATAATTATTGCTTTATGTGCCTAATATATTTAATCTGAGATAAATCTGCCTGTATTTCAGCTGGAGGCTGCTTTGACAAAGGGAACCCAGCAAACCAGATCTGTTTACACTGTCGAGCAGGCAGCCTGTGGACTACTTGACTTTTGCTTAAAAAAAAAAAAGTTCCTCCATGAAGTCATTTGCAAAACTACTGGTATCAAGATTCAGAGTTAGTCTTTTTTTTCCTGTTAGAGAACTGTGGCATATATAGCTTTCTTGCTGCATTTCTTTTTTTTTTTCCTAGTATAAGAATAGCTCTCAGCACATTTCTGTAAAAGGAGAACTTGAAACATCCATTAAAATAATTGAAGCCTGGGAACAAAAAAAAAAAACAAAACAAAAACAGTGGGAAAGTAGTGGGTTTAAACTGCAGCAGATTCATATGAGGAAAAGCTTTATAAAGCTAAGGCCAGCAAAGCTCTGGAGGAGATTCTCCAAGAAGGCTGTGGAGACTCACATGTTCGGGACAGATCAACAAGCCTCTGTGAGGACAGTGCATCCCCTCAGGAACCTCCTGGCACTTGTTCTGCTCTTCTTGTTTGGTGATTTCCTATGGCAAAGCTACCTTAGGTTTGTGCTGACAAAGGAGAGTGCAGAGATGAGAGTTATCTCAGGACTGAGGTTTAGGACAGACATCAGTGTGACATCCTCACACTGCTGTGGTTTCTCCTGTCTCAAGGGAAAAAACCTCCTCCTACACCCTCCTTGATCAGCCTCCAGGTAATCCTTTGGGCACCAAATACCTACTCCTCCCCACTCCTGCCTCTCCAGATGAAGAATGTTTCATTTGTACTCTGCTCCAGGCATGCCAGCCTCCATCTCTGACAGTGCCTTACTGCTCTTTCTCCATCCTAGCATCATAACCCTCTTCCTAAATGCTCCTCAAACACCTCCCCACTGGAGACTGCCAGCCCCTGTTTCAAGCCAGAAGGTCAAAAAAACCACTGCTTGTGAGGAGAGTCTGGTCCAAGGCTGGCATCAGGCAGGCAGTACACAGACACACAGACATCTCCACATGTTTTTCAGGTAACATCCTTTGTCCTCCATCCTTCTGCTTCTCATGGCAGTGTGAACATCCAGGGGACTGTGAAGGAGGAAAAGAAGGACAGGGGAGAAAACAACATTCCCCAGTTGGAAGTGGTTGGTTTTCTTCAGTTATCCTGTGAATAGAGCACTCTTCCTGCAAGTACAGGTTGTCTTTTTATCTCCACTGGACATTTCTCTGAAAGCTGCGGCTTGAAGGTGATTAATTTTTAATTGTTCATGGGCTTTTGTTTCCTAATACTTTGAATTTTTATAGCCAGGTCTGTGAGAGGATCTTAAAGCATTTTCCAAATGATAAATTAAGGCTCTCAAAAACTGCATGAGGTGGAAGACAAAATAATGAGGAAAGGGAGACCAATTCACTTACCTCTAGCTGAATCTGACCTCTAGTCCTCAAAATACCCAGAAGGAGGAACCCAGCTTTCACTGCTTATTCTCCTGCTTTAATGTTGCTTAAACTATATATACATATAAACATATATATACATTAAACATATATATAAAGGTTGTGAAACTGCAATCAAATCTTCTTCTCCAATAACTGTACCGAATTATGGGGCAGTACTCATCAAACTATCATTGAGAAGTCCTCATGAATCCACTAGAGCAGGTTCACAGATCAAATATACTCTTCCAGTCTTTTCTGAATTCTTGTTTTTCAAAACAAAAACCTGCAAAAGTGTCTCACTCTCATGAAATGTGTGTGCATAAATATATATATGTATAATATACACAATAAAATCTATGTTTCCTACCATTTCAGTGAGAATACAGTGTACAAACTAGAGTTTTCCAAAGGGACATTCTGCAGGAAAAATTAAGAGGCATGGATCTTACCTTCCAGTAAAACTGTGTTAGGAAAGATCAAGATTCAAATCCCAACTTTCTAGTTTGGTATCCTTTTTTTAGCATAAGAGCAAACATGCATGATGATTAGTTTTTCTCTAACAGATTAAAGTGCAGGACATTTACCATTCTTGTCGCTAGGGCACATAAATCACTTGTCTTCCCGTTTCTCAGCCAAGGCAGAGCTACCATTGCATGCGAGCTAATTGCTGTCATAAAGGGGGCACTTGTAGCTAACTTTTAATTACAGCTGGAATAGAGAACAACATGATGTATGTAAAGTAAATTGAAATGCCAGTAATTAAGCAGTGAACAAAATTCAGTTGGTGTCTGCTGTAAATAAGAGCCTATAAGTGTGAACGTGACCGAAGTCAGCAGGAGACATTGCAGCAAAAGCCAAATATGAGACAATATTTTAGCCTTTTGATGGATATTTTAGACAGCAGATAAAGTATTTCTTTCTGCTTTCCCTTTCTCAGTTCATCAGCTTCACAAACAAAAAAATTTCCTTTTAATATATTTGAGGGGCTTAGAAAAGATGGAAAGAGAAGTTAATCTGAGAAACTATTAGAGCTGCATTATAACTTCATGTGCTATTTAATGAATTAGTAAAGGAAGCAAACAATTAAACATACAATTGAGCTTTAGGAAGAAAAGCAAAGGAGCCACACCTTTCTGCAGGAAATGAGTAACAAATATGAGACAGAGGAGGTAAAATTAGAAGAGTAGATTAGGGTGGATTCAGTCATGTTCATCTACAGCAAGTCAGCAGGGTCCTTCAGGCACCAGGTAGATGCTACTTAGCTGCTAGTGACATCTCTTCCAACATGAGTCTTGATAGTTCTACCCTGATGCCAACTCAGGAAAGGCTTGATCAGTCTTTTTAAGGATGGAAAAACTGACTCAGCACCAAGTTAACACAGAAGGAAGTTTACCAGAGAGCCGGAAAGACCTGGGCTGCCCAGTCCCTCATGATAATCCTCTGCAAAAGCAGTGCCACAGTCTCCCTGCTATTGACACACATCATCCAAGCAGTTATTGCTTCATCCAGCCTGCTAGATTGTACTGGTGGTTTTAATCTTCTGACAGATTTCAATGAAGTGGGCAGATTTCAAATTGCATGCCAAGCAGGAATTTGTGGTGATCATAGTACTGTGTGCAAGGTTTTTGAGCCATGACACAGTGCCACTGTGGAGGAAGCTGAAGTGCAGTACCACATGTCATCAGCAGCGTATGGGATTCTGGGCTGCTCATGGAGTCATCTAAAATGGTATTTAGCTGGTTTGTTTACAGTGAGAAACTTCTTTTACCTCACTCCTATTTCAAAGTCCATGTGTGTATAAGATGAGCCTTTTTAAGCATAAAACCCAATTCAGTTGTCTTACTCAGAATTTTAGTGCTGACTCTTAAAATGCATATTGCACCTGCATATGTGAATCAGAAATGTCGTATACTTGGAGGAACAAAATGCCAGGCCACTGCTGGCTTGCACATTTCCCTTGTGAGTTTTGTTCTTAGTAAAGCTCTTGATCAACAAGCAGCATCTTGTACCCAAATCACTGCAGCTGAAGTGATGCTAAGCACGCCACTGACACTGGCAGAACCTGTTGCAAATTTAGAAGCCCAATCTGAAGCTGCCACAAATGTAACCCCATTGCAATTCCTTCTGCTGTTAACAAGGTTTATTCAACACTCTGAAAATCCAGTCCTCAACAGTAATAAAATCTCTCACATAAACTGGCATAAAAATATATCTTTTTTTTATCGTGTTCATTATTAACATCGGGTTACAACAAAACCTGTGGCTGGCTAAAGAAGTGCAGTGTAAATAGTAGGAAAAGCTGCAGGACACATTGAGATCTGATAGAATTCTCTGGGCAATGGTGAATGGCAGTTACGTCTGAAAAGCACAACACATGAGCTGTCGAATGTTGGATCACAAGTACCGTGCATATTAAAAGTAAGTTTTTCATTTTGTAAGAATGAAAGTCTTTCTTTTGTGTCATAATTAGATAAAGGTCTACCTATCAGACATACTCATTAACTATAAAGCAGAAAAGATTCTCCATGTCTGTGAATTGCTGGAAGTCACCAGAGCTGTTGTTTGCTGTACATCACCTGTGTTTAGCACTTAACAGGAGATTATTATATCAATTTTATTTGATTTATTTTAGTTCAACAACCATTGCTAAAGGATGTGCCAGAAATGTAACTGTTTTCTATAATTGTCCATTTTCTTACATTTTTATAATGAAACAACTGTGTTGGTTTTTTCAAAAGCAGGTGGATGGTTTGATCCATGTATGAGTTACAATTGGACTAAAGGGGAAAGTGTGTGCTAGTCACTGGCCATACAAGTCCTATTTAAAATCAGGTGCCAATCTATCTCTCCTGGTAAGGTGCATCCGGGAGGAAATGGAAGCAGAAACACAATAGTGTGAAACAAAATTGAATGTAATCAGTGAAGAAAAAAGGCAGATGCTGATATTTTCCTGTCTTCTACAGTAACGTATGCAAGTGCCATAGATGTACTGATAACTTAAGAAAGAATTCATATATAATATACCCTAAAATGAACCTCTGCCTTCAGACAGTGATCTATTTTGAAATCTTTTGCTAAAATAGTATTTTCTCCTCAAAAAGAACTGACAACAAGTCTGAGCCTCAGCAGTTTGGGGAACTCAGATGTTGGATGAGGAGACAGGAGCCCCAGATCTGCCATCCACAGCGTGACCTTGAGCAAGTTGTTCCTCAATGTCAGACTTTTGTTCCCTTGGCTGTTTACACTGGCAGTCCCTGGGGACAGGGACTGTCTTTTACTATGCAATACAATGATAGGTTTATCAAAACAATCCTCTTCTCTCCCCACTATCCCCCTCCAGTAGTCTCGTGATATTGTTCGCGTTTGTATTTATATTTCTGTTCCCAAAGGTTTTTCTAGGCTTTGCTCAGGTCATTCCCATGCCTCTTTCTTAGCTCTTCTGAAGGGAATGAAAATTCAGATACAATTACTGGAAAAATCAGTCATACAGGGATCTTTACCAAGATGTATTTCTGTGGATTTGCATTAGCAGAAGGATGCACCTGGAAGAGGAGAGTGCTAAAGGGAATTTGTTTCACAGGATAGAAACCCAGAGGAGATTTGCTTTATCCGTGAGTAGTTCACCCTGCTGGAAATATGCAATCTGTATGAGGGTGCAAACGTATATCTTTATCTCTCTTTTTTTATGCATTCACATAAAGATAGATTTCCAGCAGCTGTTTCAAATAAAATATGAATCTCTGGAGCTGCCATGTTGGTAAATAGCATTTGTAAAGAAAAGATCTTATTCCACTGGTGATCTGTGTCCTACAGAGAACACTTGCCTCAGTTCCAGCAGGTCTGGATTGCCAGGTAGAGAAAATAAGTTATAAAAAATACATTTTTAAAAAAGATCTCTTTATTATGGCTGATCTGAATGAAGCCAAATGGTCTAGAAGAAACTAAAATAATGCTGAAACCAGAGCCTTCAGCTGGAAACTCTTGATCTTGAGAGCAGAACAGTCTGGGGTTTAGTCTCTGGTTGTAAAATTGAATTTACATGTTTTGTTGTCAGAATACTAATTTTAGCTCAGAGGCAGGTCAAAACCAATGAAATAACTTTGTTGAAATTTCATAAAATCAATTTCTAAGCCTTCTTGAACCTCAAATTTAGTCAAATTCAATTTGCTTTAAGCCACAAACAATACAACTTTTTAATGTTTTTTTGGCAGGCAGGCAGGCAATACTTTGTATTTGACAAAGGCTTTTGTTCTGCAGGCACTTCCCGAGCTTCCGGCATTCTCTGGGTGCCTTTTTGCTCTATTCTTATTTGAAAAAAAAACAGACTCCCATCCCAGTGCTGAAGTTCTAACTTGCATACTCAGACGAGAACTGGTGGAAGGAGACAGAAAACACCTCATTCTGCAATTAAGTTGGTTACAGTCATTAGCCTTTCTGAACTGAAAACTTCCAGAGCCTCTGGACTTTGAATTCAGCAAACAAATGATGACTTGGTAAAATTACGCTGGTTTGAATATTTATTTTTCAGAGTCTATGGCAGTGAATATTCACAAAACCAAGCAGATACTTTGCTCATGGTCTACTTTAAAAAGGGGCTAGGGGAGGCAATACTTGCTCAAGCTACTGCAGGGATATGACTGCAATCACATTAAAAAGAGAGTGGTTTTCTCTAATATCACAAAAGGTGAAACATAGAAATACATTGTTACAACACTGCAATTTAGTTCAACGGAGTTACTCTAGGTCTAGCTACCAGTAAAATCCAAGCAATCTTCTCCCAAAGTCCACTAGAGCCAAAGGAAAGAAATCCTGCTGATTTCAGCAGATTGTGGGTCATGCCCTTTTGTTCTCAGATAGAGAGAGAGGTGACCAAAAAGCTTGCTCTAGACACAGTTTGCCATTAGGGACTGAACCTTAGAATAATGTTACTGAAAATAACAAAGATATTAAAAATTTTTTTTAAAAAAAAGGTGTTGCTTGCTTTGGTGAAGATGAAGAAAGTTACTGAACTGTGGAAAACAAACAATGGTATAAAAGTACATAACCTTCTTTTCTTAGAATTTATTCCACAATACCTTCCTTGTTAAAATGAATTTCTGCATAAAAATAAGACTGATATTTTTGTTCTCCTGAGAGTTAAATTATTTTTAGAGGAATATTTTTCCATTCTCTCACTGCCTCCTAATAATAAAACAAGTTGCATGATTTGTAATGAATAACAGCAGATTGAAGAGAATAAAATGAAATCAAAAACAAACAAAAAACACAAACAACAACAAAACCAAACCCAAAAGAAACCAAAGCAAAGCAAAAACAACACCCCCCCCCAAAAAAATGCAAAACAACAAACAAATAAACAAACCCACCACCACCAAAACAGAAAATCACACTGAATAGATCACATCAGCTACTGCTGTTAAGTGAAACACTGTCCTCCTGGTACTTTATCTCCAGAAGCTGGCTAGCTCTCACCATGGTTTTAGTTAATAGGGTGACGTTCCAGGTGATCTCCCTAAACCCTGGGATAGGCTGAAAAAGAGCAAGTTGACAAGACAGCTCACAAAGGCATATTTGTACCCATCTATAAATATGTTTGGTATTTGCAGTGGTCACTGACTTCAAAGCAAGGTTGCTCTCTTACCACATGAAGTTGAAAATAGCGATCCCTTCTGAGCCCCTGTAAAGGGCATATTATCATTCCTTTCAGAAGTACCCGCAGTGACTGATTGTACAATCATTTTCATTAACATAAGACCTTTAATAAACCTTTCTTAAAAACATGAAAACATGCACAGCATGTGGAATGCTTTTCTCCAGATCTCCAGCTTAAACACCTTCCCTCCTTTTGTCTCCAGTTTTCCCAGAAGTGTCAGCAGCATTGTGAGAAGGAAGGGTTACGTCTGCTTCAGAACAATGTGAAATCTTGACTAGAACAGCTGTTTGAAGGCAGATCTCAGGAATTGTGTCTTCTATCTGAAATATTTGGCAATTCCATTTAAAAAGTAGCAGGAGAGTTGATAAACCTGGCAAATTAAATCTGAAGTACCATAATCTATTTATTTTGTAACAGTACAGTAAGCAGGAATGTTGCCTGCTCCTTTGTGCTGACTTTCATGTAAGGACCAGCCCCACCTGATAGGATTTCCTTGGTTAGGTTCACAGTTACCAGTTGTGCAAAATGGTTCCTTTCTGTGAAACAAACTAACACAAAGATACCATATACATTTTCCTTCCACTTAGAACAACAAAACACACTAACTCAGAAACATTAAAACTCTTTTTCAGAAGCTGTTACACTCATTAGAAGTCTGGATAAATTAAAAAACTACAATCATGTTGTAAAAACAGATAAGCCAAATAACAAGAAAGGAAACAAAAAATCTGCCTTGCCTGGTTTTGCCCACTGGAGCACTTAGGCAGAACCTTGTACCCCTCAGCTGCTGGCACTCCAGGTTAGCAGAAATCTCTGGGTTTAGTTTTACCTTAGTTTGACCTACTATTAGTATCATTTTTCACTTTAGGAGCAAAACTGCTTCTCTCTTACTACTTTCTGTCACAGATCCTACTATATCTCACTTCAGTTACAGTATGCACAGCTTTTAGATCAAGCAAAATCAAGTGAAAGTCTGTGAAATACATGACAAAAGACTGTGATAGTAGGGGAAAGAGGAAAGAGTTTAATGGAGGGCTATTTGAAGTGCAGGATGAGAGAAAGTCACTGCCGATAAACCTTAGTTTTAACGAAGACAGTTGTTGTCTGAGTTCCAGTGTTTACAATTCTGGAGGCTGCTGAGGGACACAAGCAGTTTACAAGGAGATGGAAGACCTAAATAAAATCAAACTTTTAGAAGAGGAACCATTATTGTATCCTCAAAACAGATTTATTCTCCTCAGAAGAGATGCTGAATACTGTTTGAGCCTTTTCCAGGGGTTTCCATAAACTATGAGTATTTCTCTACAGGATTCTGAATTTATTTCCAGTTACAGCATCTAGAACTTCAGGGATAAAAAGCTCCCTTTTTATCAAAATTGCTTCCAGGCTATGTTGTCCACCAAAGTGCTTTGCCTGGCTCTTTTCATCACCTTTCAGGTTCTTGGCTACAAAACCCACTCTTGGCATCACAGTTTCTACTTCCCACTGTTAAAACTGTACACTGAACACCTTCTTTTCTACACTTTTTCCCATATTTTTTTTTTTTAATCTGTCTACTCCTAGTTTCGTGATTTCTTCCTAGACACATCTCATGTCTGCCAGCTTCAGGGAAGTTTCAGCTCATGTCCCCAGAATCAGTGGGAGTGTTTTGTTCCAGCTCTTTCAGATTCTGAAGGGGGGGCCTGCTGGCTCCTTGACCTGTTGTAAAATATATTCAGGCTTTTACTGTTAAAGGTGCAAACTACTACAAGCTTCAAGGCTGATGTCAATTCCTTAGGCTTTTCAGTATACTTATGGATTGAGTGGTTTTTTTCCTTATCCAGAGCTGCTGCACAAATATGTCTCTTGTTTCATTGCTATTGTGATGATGAGCAATGAAATGAGAGCAACTGGTTTGCCACTTACTTTCATCCTAAAGTGCTGTTTATTGTCCCTCTCACTATTTAACTCCAAACAGATCAGTCTTCAAGGCAGGTAACTCACCAACTCTGGGGCTGGTGAAGATGAAGAATCTGGACCTTATCCTTATCCCTGACAGTGTTTGCTATTTTCCACAAGGAATGAAAAGGGCAATTTTGTAATCCTGGACTGGAACTTCAAAGATCTGATTTCCAACAGACACTGTAAATTTCTGAAAGCTCTTTTAATAATTTTCTGCCTTGATTTCACTATCCAGAAAACAAACAAACAAACGAACAAACTAAACCCAATGAGATGTAAAATCTTAGTCTACATTTTTTGGCCTGTTTAACAAGGAAACTCCATGTGGCAAAATTTTATTTTCTGCTTGAGGGGAGGGGATGGGGATGTTGCTGTTTATGTACATATCACGTGTACATATTACATCAAGTTAAATGTGGTCACAGTCTCAGTGGGGCTAAATTACAAAAGGATCTTTCTAAAAATTAGGAAAACTACCTGTCCAAGATGCAGAAAATTATCTGTCAAATCCAAACTGGAGTTTGCTGGTTTGGGTAAAATGGAATTACTCATTGAACTAAAAATAGTATTTGCCAAAGTTGAATGACTTAGCAAGGCCAGTTTCTTGAATCTGGTAGACAATAATGAAGAAACTGAGAGATAGAAATAAGAAGAGTTGCTCTAAAAATATGTTATTAGTTTCCAGACAGTACAACCAGGCAATTACATGGAGAGTGTCTTCAGTCAGTAAATAATCACAAATATGAAGCACAAAACTGCTTACCAACAAAAGCACCAATCTTTGTGCTAGAATGGCATATTCATTAAAATTTATATTGTTGCCTTCCCTAACCTTGAATAATCTCCAAAATACACAGACACTGCAAACTCCTTTCTGGTATGCTGCACAGAAGAAATCCCCTGGGGACAAGGTGGCTATTGGTGGTCCAAGTGCTCCCATGTAAAAAGAAACTTCAGCATTCAGTATGAACCTTCTGACACCTTTAAGAAACTTGGTGATCCTTCAGTGGACTACCACTTAAGTCCTGAGTAAGTTCAGTCTTAACTATGCAACAGAAATGTAACCCCCTCACAGGCCTTGGCACAATTTTCTCTGCTCTGTGGGACCTTTCCAGCTAATGTCTTGTCAGCAGTTCTTCCCTGCTTTTCCCTGCTATTGCCCTGGTCCATCGGGTCACTCCTCGCAGTGGTATTTTACTGTGCTGACTCCATTCTTGGGAAACATACAGTGACAAGCAAGGATCAGTCATGATCCTTCAGCTCTTCTGTAAGCCCTTCTTTTTCAGATTCTGCAGTGTCCAAAACTTCTTCACAGCAAGTTTACGAGTGAAAGAATTAGCAAGGAAATCTTGTGGTGTGTCACTCTGGATATAGCTGAACCCAAACCATCCTTTTTACAGCATTTCAATAAAACAAAAAAGCACCATTCCTTCAAGTTTAGAGCGCAGGTCTTTTTAACACACATGCCATAAGATCTGACAAGTAGAAAGATAATTTAACAGATCTGGGTCTGCTCCATGGGTTTCTCTGTTCAGCCTCCTACAAAAAGTGCATAAAACACTCGCATCATCCTGAACTTTATCTTTGTGGTGCTGCATGTTGCCAAAGCCTCAGGCTCCCTGTCTACGAAGCCAAATAGCATCCAAACTGAGATGAAGAATGGCAGTAATATTTGTGGCTTACTAATAATCAGTAAAAGGAAGGGCAGAAAATTCTTTAGCCAGCCAATACAACTTAAATTCCCACTTGGACAAAAGGTATTGCAGCTCAGATAGGGTAGATACAATGCAGAATGTATTTCTAAGGTATCATTAAAGACCATGAAAATTAGTTTGTCTTTTGGGAAATGCTGAAGCCCTCGGATTAGTCGTTCCTGGGTTTAAGCATGTAGGCTCTGACAATAAAGACTTCCGTAAGCAGCAATGGATTTAGGCGGTGGTTTTCAGTGTCTGTATTCTATGGGGATTGGGTACTGCAGGACTCATAGCAGGTCTATTATCTCATCCCCAAGATAATTTTTCATTAGTATTTCTATTAATTTAAATTAGATATGTGCTGTGGAGGAAGCTCTTTTAATCCCTCTGCTCTCGTAAAGCTGGTTATATTACCGTCTAAAGAGAGTACTTAGTTTACAGCCTTGTAAACATGCTAACTGGTAAGATTTTATATTCTACAAGCTCCTTATTAAAGCGGTAAATTAATTAGCTCACCCAGACAATAAAGGTCCAAAACTATCAGCTAATATGAACTTAATTTTTCTTGTGTTTCAAACATAGCCACGTGCACTCCCATGACAAAACTTTCAAGGTCAGTTTCATGGATACCAAGACTAGGTTTCTGCTTGGCCTCTCTTCAGAAAAGTAGAATTTATCTTGCTTGCCTTTGTCTGTCTGCTCGGTAGGAAGAACAGTTTCAGAAGAACTGATAAAATATGGGCTAGTTCAGCAGTGAACTATTCCTGCTACTATTGTTAACAGATCATTAGTAGCATTTATTCTTTTCTTATTGCATACCCTTTTTCTTTATGATTTTTTCAGTCTGTATTCATCAATGTAACTGGCACTGCCGTTTCCAGTTGTCATTTACAAGTAAATGACCATTACAACCAGAAACCCCAGCCACCACTGGAGTCATTCTTTCCTGCTCTAAAACCACTAGTAAGTAATAATTTTCTTCTGTAGGAGAGGAGGTTCCCGTAAGTATTTGGCTCTCAGTAGTCAGTGACTTTATAAATCTTTTATCTGCTTCCACTCTTTATGCCATTTGAGACAAAGTTGCCCACTTGTAAAGAGTAAAATACAGGATTGATCTACATCTATTTCTGTCTGAAATTTCAAAAGTTTAGCCTTGCTTCTGCTTTACCCACATCTATTACTCGAATTTCTCCTGCATGCTCTGAAGCACAAGATTGTTTCCCCCGCTGTTTTGGTCTATACCCTCCCACCCCTTTTCCCACCCTTCCTCCCACAATTCTTACTTCTTTGCATCTGCATGTCTTTCAAAATCTCTTCTTAAGAACATAAAACTCAGAGCTCAGCCTGAACCTTGCACTTGCAAAGTCTGTTCATTAGCTTCATAGAAACATATTTTTCAAATTATGCAGGGAAACCAAGCAGCCATGCTGCCAAAGTTTGGAATGAGACACGGATGGATTATTGGCAACTGCCAAAAGCAAAGGATTATAGAAATTCAATCTATTCTATGTGCAATAGAGGCATGAAATATTATTGCCTCTTAGCATTAGCATCTGAAACATCAATAAAGCTGAGAAAACCTACTGGAATCCTGCTCATTTAAAATATAATGGTGTTTTCCTGTATTGCAGATATTGTATAGATAGATGGGAGTTAAATACATTATAGAATTCTAAACTGTAGACATTAGTGGAAACACGAAAATCCAGATGGGAGTATCATTTCCTAAATGAAGATAAGAGCTAATCAATCCATGTATTTCTAAAATCTAATAATAAAGTCTAAATACTTTATGGATAAAAGATTCAGATTATGCCCAAGCTGTTTAGCAATTGGAAACATACCTCAGGTGATAACTTACTAATGGATTTTTGGCTGCACAGAGTACCATTGTGGCTACAGAGTTCTAGAACTTCAGTGTTTGTTTATTCAAGGACAGAAATACTGGGACGTTTGGGTTTTTTTATTTTTTGTAGAGGTCTTACACCATTTATAGTAACACATGAACACTTCCTTCTTCATCTCAAAGGCAGGCAAGATAAGAAGACTTTCCCACTCTAACCATTTATTGTTTATGAATATGCTGGGGCAGGCAAAAACATTGTCTGCTTGCTAACAAATCCAGCTCTCTAAGCAGCTAAACCAGGTTTGGTACAAAAATCTTGTTCAAGCCATTTCTTAACATCTCTTGAAAAATTCTGCAGGGTCAGCCCAGGAAATTAGACACATCTACTTCAAAAAACATGAGCAAGGGCCCCAAGAGCACTAATGGGCTCTGCTGCCTCTTCCCTGATTGCCAACCTGTGGCTGATCCAGGTTACTGTCACTCAAGCTGCTCTTCTCTCCTAGTTCAGGTGCTCTGAGGCGTCAACACCAGTTCTGTGCCTTCCCCGTGGAGCAGCCGGCAATGCAATTTGCAAACACTTTTCCCTTGAGTTTGCTACATGATAGGTCTGTGATATCAATTAATTCATACCTTTTCTACATGTCCCTTGAATGCTCATAGAAGACAGTTCAGGATCTGACATTACATATTTCTTCAAACACCTTTGAGTCTGAAGCCTGGAGAAGATGGACAGCACAAAGCAATGTAGATTTTTCAAGACTGGGATTCTCAGGGGGGAACAATCAGCTTGCCTCTCAGGGTGCCAGCCTTTCTTTTCAAACACTCTAATGTAAGGAATGGATTTCTGTGGCTGTCCAGCATTGAGATATAATGCATGCAAGGCTTGAAGAAAATTTCATGGACTGTCTCAAAACTCTTTGCTAAGATTGCCATGTATGTCTTAACAAGTGGCTGCCCAGAAGGATCTGCACTGAGCATCCTCTCTTTAGGTGATACAGAAATGCCACATGTTTCTGCACTGTCACAAGTGGGGCAGAGTCCTGTAAGTTAAGAGGAACAGAAGTCGCTGAATGCTGAGTTTTAAACTTCTCATAGCCCATTGCTTTTAAATCCTTTTCAAAATCTAATTAAATAACCAGCGAGGACATAAGAAATAGGGTGGAAAGCAAAATGCAAGTAAATGTTGACAGAACTACCAGTTTGCATCTGTATTAGAAAGTATTTATGTGGATTGTTCAATTAGTCAGATGAGGTTCAAAAATAGATATTTACTATATTTGCAAAGGAGAAAACTGTAGACTGAGTGGGCAGTAGGTGGATGTGCTTGGAGAAGTTTGGCTTGTGTGTGGAAATAAATACAACTGAACCCTGAATAATGAGAATAAAGGGGGCAAGAGCATGTGATTTAAGGTAGCACTTGTTTAACAAGTACTTTAGAGGTAGGCTACAACAGGTTGGGAGAACATATCAACCTAATTTCAACTCTAACATCAGGAAAAGAGAGGCTTAATATTAGAATTATTTATTCCTTCAATTAAGAGCAGAAAAATCCTACTTTTAAAGGAAGAATTAGTTGTGAAACACTATGAGTAAGAAATGAGAAACCAAGGTCATGTCAGATTCTTACAGTCAATAAATGTTAACAAAGCAAGTTATTCTTACACACTTTTCAAATCCATTTATTTTTTTCTTCAATGTCAAATTAAATACTTGTAGTGAGAACAGCAAGAACTAAAATCTGGTTAAGTCAACAGAGAGTCAGCTTTGGTGCACTTTGATCTGTGATCGGGTTCTTTGCTTTCACAGTAAGAGCTTTGGTTTCTTTATGATGCTCTGCACATATCTTGACACTGCTTTGGCAATATATATATATACACTCTCTAAAGTTAAGAAGGCAGTTTCAATCCTGCATGTAGTGTGTATTCAACCTGTGCTTTTCAGCAAAACTGGACTTCTTTATTTTATTAGTGTGGGCATCTGTCCCCTAGGAACTGGTGTAAGCACTGGTCTGATGTTGTAGGCCCCTTGACAGAGAGTGTTGTGGGTATCAGAGTAGAATTTTTAAGTGATCTGAAGGTATCTTTTCTCATTCCATCTGAGGTGGCCCCTTTTATCAAAGGTACGCAAGTTTTTTAAAAGTTTTTTACTTGCTGACAATCTTGAGCGATGACAAAGTTTTCAATGCACAATCAGTCTAAGTCACAGTAATATTTTTTCTTCAAAATGTCCAGTGAGCTGTAAGTTCCCACGTGTGGAATGTTTTAGGGAAACTCTATTGTGATTGTTAGGGATGGAACATCCACTTCCCCCAAAGAAGTGCCAAGCCCTCTGTTGTCCTTGGCCCAAGTCACTACTGCCAGGGGCAAAAGCTCAGACCTTGGCTCTGAATTTGGGGAGCATTTGTCAAACATGAGTGCATTGGGTTTGTGTGGCAAGATTTTGGTAGTGAGTTAGCTACAGGCCTGGCTGCTGTGAGAAGTTAGAAGCTTCCCTTATGTCCAACAGAGCCAGTGCCAGCTGGCTCCAAGGTGGACCCAGTGCTGCCTAAGGCTGAGTTCATCAGTAACAGTGGTAGAGCCTCTATGATAGCATAGAGAAGAAAGGGGAAAAGTTGCTGTGCAATGGCAATTGCAGCCAGAGAGTGGAGTGAGAGTATGTGAAAGAAACAATTCTGAAGGCACCAAGGTCAGTGAAGAAGGAGGGGGAGGAGGCACTCCAGGTGGTGGAGCAGAGATTCCCCTGCAGCCTGTGAAGTCAGGTGAGTCAGGCTGTCCCCCTGAAGCCCATGGAGGTTTACAGTGGAGCAGATCTCCACTTGCAGCCCATGGAAAAGGCTCACAGTGGAGAATTTCATGAAGTACTGTGTACTGTGGGATGGACCCATGCTGGAACAGGGAGTGTGAGGAGTTCTCCTTCTGCGGAGGAAGGAGTGGCAGAGGCAATGCATGATGAACTGACTGCAAACCCCATTCCCCATCGCACTGTGCTGCCGTGGGGGAGCAGGTAGAGAATCAAGGAGTAAAGTTGAGCTTGGGAAGAAGGCAGGGGTGGAGGGAAGGTGGGGAACAAGTGAGCTAGACAGTTCCTGCCATCTAAACCTTCCTCACTCCCAGCCCTGGAGTGTAAGATAAATAACCTCATTCAAGGTTTCTGCAGAAAATACTCTTACCCTTAATTTAAAGAGACAAATAAGCTATCATGAGTGCTCCAAGAGTAGCCTGAGAGAAAGAGAAAGGAAGAAGAGGCAAGTGACCTCTGTGCAGGCCTGCAATCTGTAGCAACAGGGAGGCAGAGCATGAGTCTGCCACTCCTTATTCATCCCAGTTACAATGAGTAACTGGTAGACACTTAGCTGCCTTCCCCTCTTTCCCCTTCCCCTTCTAACAAGCTGTCTAGACATTAACCCACTGAGTAAACACTAAGATTTAGATTTTCTAGAAAATATTTGTTCCTTTTTATCAGCATATTGTAAGGTAAGAATATATGATGTACAAAAAAACCCAAAGTAATTGATGTTTTACCTCAGGATAATTATCTGTCTTTCATTTTGTTTCTTCCTATACGGAAGCTCAACTGAAAAAGCTGTACTTTTTCTGGAAGACCTTTTGCATTTTAAAGCTTTTGCAAATGTGGAACAGAATCTTCAGAGTAGGTCTAATGAAAAAAAGGTTCTATTAATCATAGTCAGAAATTGCAATCAAATCCTCTACAGGTATAATCTTTCTTTCAAAATATGATAAAAGATAGGATCAATCATCTAATAAGCTAGCGATTGCAGTATTTTTCTTCTTAGTTATATTCCATTACCTGGGTGTGCTGTGTACACACACAGAAAAACAAAACAAAACAAAACCACAAAACAAAGCAAACACCAACCAACCAACCAACAATAACAAAAAACCAAACCAAACAAAACCACACAAAACACACACACAAACAAACAAACAAACAAACAAAAAACAAAGAACACATACTCATTTGAGAGAAAAAATTAATTGGTTGGTAATGACTGACTCCTCCTTAACTTTTATGATGTTTTAGCCATATGCTAGAGAAGTAACAAGCCCCAAATCTGCCTGTTGAAGTTCCCAACTTAGAGATACTGAGGTCGAAGCTTCTTACTGAAATATCATAGAATGGTAGTGGTTGGAAGGGACCTCTGGAGATCACAGAGTCCAACCCCCCTACCAAAGCAGGAACACCTATGGCAGGCCACACAGGAACACATCCAGGCAGGTCTTGAAAGTCTCTAGGGAGGGAGACTCCACACCCTCTCTGGGCAGACTGTTCTGGGCTCTGGCACTCTCACAGTGAAGAAGTTTCTCCTTATGTTGAGGTGGAACTTCCTGTGTTATCAAGTTTGTTCACTCTAGAAATGTCATGAGTGACAAAAATCAGGATCTGAAAGGCTTTGATCTCTGTAACACATGGAACTAAACCCACAGATTTACACCCACCTGTGTGTAGATCTGTTAAACAGTGGCTAAATACCAACTATTTTGTAAAGTCCTTATTAAAAATATATTAGTAAAATAAATTAAACATGTTAAGATACTGATTTTACATCCATGATTTGCACTCAAATTTCTGGCTAATTAAGTAGTCTAGAGAATGCACATAGTCATAACAGTTACCATCTATGTTATATAAATTTACTATTAAAAGTATGTGTTATAACTTTTCCTTTGAGAATAAAACCCAACAAGCTAATTAGTGTAATCAACTTGTGTGTCAGCGGTTTTTCTAGCCACAAAACCTTTGGTCTTAAATTAACAATTTACACTGATCACTCAGGGAATACGTTCAAAATGCCTCCATTTGGAAGAAGAATCTATCTGGATGTTCAGTGGAAGTTCTTAATTAAGAAATATTGATGTTGACGAAAAGAAGGAAGAACCAGCGCTGAAGTCCCACAAGGTAAACCATGTCCAGTTTTGGTCCCCTCAAGTTCAATAGAGACAGTGGAAAAACTGGAGATAATCCAGTGGAGGGTCAGCAAGATGATCAGAAGGTTAGAGAAGCATCATGAGAAAGGAAGGTGTAAAAGAAATGTGTATAGAGGATGAAGGTGCTCTCTTTACAAGAACGTACAGTGACAGGACAACTGGCAATGGGTATAAGTTGCTTCAGTGGAAATTTTGCTGGGATATAAGCAAACAATATTCTAATCAAAAAAACCCAAACCATTGGAAAAGGCTGCTGTGGTGGGTTGACCCTGGATGGATATGAGCTGCCCACCACAGCTGCTCTATCACTCCCATCCTCATCTGGACAGGGTAGAGAAAGTACAACAAAAGGCTCATGCGTCGAGCCGAGGACAGGGAGGGCTCATTCACCAATCACCGTCATGTGCAAAACAGACTCAACTTGGGGAAATTAGTTCAATCTATTATCAATCAAATCAGAGTATGGTAATGAGAAATAAAATCAAATCTTAGAAACACCCTTCCCCCGCCCCTTCCTTCTTACTGGCCTTAACTTCACTCCTGAATTCTCTACCTCCTCCCTTTCAGTGGACCAGTGGAATGAGGAATGGTGAGTTGCATTCAGTTCATCACGCATTGCCTCTGCCACTCCTTACTCCTCAATGGGAGGACTCCTTATCCTCTTCCCCTGCTCCAGCACGTGGTACTTTCAACAGAGTGTAGTCCTTCAGGAATAGACTGCTCCACTGTGGGTCACCCACAGGATTACAAGACCTGCCACTAAACCTGCTCCAGTGTGGCCTTCTCTTTCCATGGGTCCAGAGGCCCTTCCAGGAGCCTACTCCAGCTTGAGCTTCCCACAGGGTCACAGCCTCCTTTAGGCATCCACCTGCTTCACCGTGGGGTCCTCCATGGGCTACAAGTGGAGATCTCCACCACTATTACCTCCTTGGGCTGCAGGGGAACAGCCTGCCTCACCATGGTCTTCACCACAGGTTGTAGGAGCATCTCTGCTCCACCACGTGGAGCACCTCCTCTCACTCCTTCACTGACCTTGGTGCCTGCAGAGTTGTTTCTCTCATGCATTCTCACTACACTCTCTGGTTGCAATTCTCATCGAGCAGGAACTTTTCTCCCTCCTTAAACATGTTATCACAGAGGCTCTACTACCACTGCTGATGGGTTTGGCCTTCACCAGCAGTGGGGCCATCTTGGAGCCAGTTGGCGATTGCCCTATCAGACACGGGGGAAACTTCTATCAGCTTCTCACAGGAGTCACCTTTATATCATCGCACAGCTAAAACATTGCCACACAAACCCAATAGAACTGCCCCGAGGAGTGCTGGCATTCCCATCACTGCAACTATTCAGGCCTTGGCCAGCAGGACTGTAGAATACCCAATATAAGGCACAGCTTTCAAAATCTATTTGGACTTCAGGATTTTTAGAGGTCCCTTCCAATCTAGACTTTTCTGCGATATATTTCAGCACCCTAAAGAAATAAAAAGGAATGCTTGAAAATTAAGAAGCTGATACTGTTTTTATCTATAAGCAGGCAAATAACTCAGCACCAAACAGCCAATTTTCCATTTCCATTTTTATTTGGAGACATAGTGTCTAGTAGAGGAAGACTTAAGAAAGAGTAGGCATCAAATGGAAATAAATAAGAAAAGATGGATGGCAAAGGCTTCATTTTTCAACTACTCAGTGGAGTTTTTAAATGAGAGGAAATTGTGCATCTCCTGAAGCAGAAAAGAGAAAAAAAGAAAAAGAGAAAATAAAAAGAAAAGAGAAAAAGGAGAGAGAATAGGGAGGAGAGAGAACAGTGCAGAGGGGTGGGGGAGAAAAGACTCTGGATTGTCTTTCACCTATCTGACAAGTTATGAGACACGGCTGTCAATTGTGTTGCCAGATCATGAGCACATTGATGTAACTGACAGAATTTGGGAAGTATTTTATTTACACCAACTTTGCAAATACACTTACTGTCACTGTAACATCCTTGAGGGATTTCACAAGATTTTCACAGGATAAAAATACTAATATATATCTATCCTATCCATAATAGGAAAAAAGTACCTGTTCCTGTCTGGATGACAGAGCCAACAGGGTGTAAAAGACTCCAGTTTAATTTCTGATTTCAAAGGCAAACTCCATTTATTGTGTTTTTTGCAAGGAACATCACCTCAGTGTTCAAAGTGACCAATGAATGTGGGTGCCCATGTTCTGAGTATTCCGGCCTGTGCTCAACTCCCAGTTCAGATCACCAGAGAAAGTGACTGAAGCAAACCATTCTAGTTCACAACTATTCCAATATGAGGTGAAAACATTAAACATGTTCAATATTCTCATCTACATGTAGACTGCTACAACCAAAAGCTTCATTGAAGACACTATTTCCAATTTTGAAAATAAGATTGTACCCTATTTGTATCCTGAGTGCACTACACAACCTGCTTCTCTATGTAATGTCCTAGACTCTGGCTCTGTAAAGAATTTATTTTCTGCTCAGATTTTTTTTTTCTGTATGAAGTATCTTTTTTTCCTTTTCTATTTACAGTTTTTCTCTGATATCCAAAGTAAAAATTAACACAATACAATGTGTTTATATATTACAGTAGAGTCTAAGCCTAAGTGTGTGTGTTAACAAATTAAAAACCTATATGGTAATGTCCTGTTTCAGTGAACAGCTGATGTACATTGCCTCTGTTAAAAGTGAAAAAGTCAACCTTAATATGCCAAAACTGAGTTTAAATTTGTCTATTTGGTAATACTACAAAATTGCATTTTGTCAGGTTCAGCACTCAAACCTATTACAGTGCAGGATCTGTGAATGAAAATCCCGCCCAGAATGCGCAGCTGGCAGAGCCAGCCAGCAATACAGAAGTGCAATGGCTTTGCTGGATTGCCTCTTGGCCTTAGCAGAGGATTCATATATGGAGAACAAACTATAAAGCCTTTAGCCCAGATTCATCTCACCACACTTTAGACACACAACAGAAGCACCTACACTTCAGCTCACAGGTATATTTCTACATTTGTGCCCAGGGGTATTTAAAGAGAGCTCATTTTCTGAGACAGTCTTTCCTGAGAAGTTTTTAGGGGGTGACAGACTTCAGGCAGTGCTGGTATTCCTAACAGGGTTTCCTTGGCTTGGAGTTTGCCTCATTCTCCTTTTCACCTAATAACCTTACAGGTTCTGGTCTTTCCCCACATCTTTAGTTATAGTATAAATGCAACTGAGGGCAGTAGAAGCAGAGACTGGGAATAAATGTTCATGCAGGGTGAGAGAATCTATACCTGGTGAGCTAGAAAGAGGCACAAAGGTAAAGACATTAAACAGCTAAAGAGATTATTGCATCACTTGATTTCTATGGAAATTGCTACTTTACAACAGCACAACAGCTTGAAATAAAACCTATTAAAAATCAAAGATACTTAGAGAGCCTCAGTGCTTCAGGATCAGAGTGACTCAAAGTCTTGAATGCATTCCTCTCCTCCTATTCCTCTCCTCCTACTCTCTATGGGACATGAAAATGCATTTATCTCCAGTTTCACAAACAGCAATTTGACTTCCAGAGAGACCAAAGGGATCTGACTGGTGCCCAATACACTCACCAAAAAAAAAACAACAAAAAAACCCCAAAACAAAACAACAAACCCAACCAAAATCAACAACAACAAAACACCCCAAACTCAAAACAAACCCAAATAAAACAAAGACCTTGAGACTTTATCACCAAGTTACCATTTCTCACTTTTTGCTAAGATGCAGAGGATGGAGACAGATGTTCAAAGTTAAATTAACTGAAACTTCCTTGAAATGTCATAGAAAAGGTTGAAGTGATTTGGTATTCCTACAGAAAATAAATAAAATAATAAAAAAATATAAAGTTAAAATAATAATAAAAATATACTATATTACTTTAAATTATCATTGTCCTATAAACCAAAGAATTTAGTTCTGCACTTGGACCTCAAAATCATCGCTCACACCCAGCATGTTAGGGCTATTTAGACACATGTATTTTATAGCTGGGTGCTGAAGTTGAATACTTACACATATCTAAATATTCTTGAATCCTGAAAGTCAGTTTTATTGCAAAATGCTTATAACTGTTTCACCTTTTAAAATATGGGAAAACCCATAAAATTTAGAATTTCAGTTCTGTTGCTTACAATTACGGAAGTATTTCACAGCAAAAAAATGATCATACAAGTATCAAGAGATGTTTATATGCACAATTTCTATATTTGGTAAAAAATGTAATTCCTCTTTATGCTAATAGTCAGAATTCTTCAATAAGAACCTTGTCACTAGCAGAACTCTTTGCCATTGGAGATGAAAATGTAATTTTTGTCTTCCTTTTAGCTAAAACCAGTGCTAGGCAGAGATGAGTTTAGTTCAGTATTGGTTGTTCACATACCTCAGTTACCATCTAAGTTGTCTGATAAAATATTGATTTGGAGGTGTTGAGAAAAATTTACAAACCATTCTCTTTGCAAATTAAATGAATTCCACAGAGCTGATAATTGAAAAGTTTGGACAAACTTGCATAGCATTATTTTCTTCGGTTAATCAAGGAAAAGAATTTATGGGAGTTTCACAGGATTCAAATAATAATAAAAAATAATCTATTGTTGATCTAGCTTCTTGGATAAGGTGGATACTATGGAATTTTCTTTCTCATCTCTTGTAAAATGTCCAAGCACAGTGAGAAAATGTGGTTTGAAGTTAAACATACAAGTATAGCAATTAATAGACACTGATGACCTCTCTTCAGGAATTTTCTTAAGTAGCATCTACAAAACACTAAATTTGTAAACCAGGGTATAACAGATGAAAGTTAGGCCTTTCTTATGTAGCCCTTCTTGAACTGCTCAGTGATAGATGGCCTTACTGTCAGTACTAAGGCTGATTTTTATTTTCCTTTTTAGGCAAGGTGTTGAATACAAAGGCCTTGTAAAAAGAATGGACATGCAGGTAAACCACACTACTGATTGCATTAATTGCCTGAAAGCCTTTATTAAAATTCAGAATTTTTAAAGAATGGTCGTTGCTTTCAATTGGAAGTAGAGAGAGAAATATTCTAGGTATTGATTCATAATACTTCATACAGATGTGTAGTCAGATGTATACGTGCCTTAAGCTTTAAAATGTTATTTTGCAACTGACACATAATTATCTAAATTTAAGGATAAGTACAGCTTCTGAGTTTCAGCACAAACAGTTACAAAGAAAAGAATGAGACGGTGACTGCAATTACCTTCACAAAAATCTTTCACTTTGAATTCTCTGGTTTGTTTTGTGGTGTGTTTTTCTTTTTTGGTTTCTCTGTTATTTAACTGAAGTTATGGAATATCCAAAGAAATTACTCCACAGCAAATTTAACCTCACTGCAGAAGAAATCTATCTGTATCTGTGAGCATCAGAAAGCAAGTCAAGGACAGGCAGACTTCTAAAAGATATCAGTCCAGCTTTTCCAGGGTTAGTAGCCAATACAAGTCCTAAGACACTGCCTTTATCAGTGAAGGAGACAGGTATGAAGGAAAACCAGCATTCTCCCTCAGGTAATATGATTTTTTATATACTACAACCTCAGCCAAAGGTGTCAGATGACACCTTTACACCGGGACTATTAGATTTTCTTTCTTAAAGGCCCTACAACTGAAATGAGCAAACCAGATTGTTATCTCTAGATTACACCTAGGTACCACTGTGGAGAGAAGTTTAAGAATTTGACCAAGAAGCCTGTGTTAGAACCAAGATCTGAATGTGCGGCAGAGTCCACTTTGCTGTGGTACAATACCCCTCTGCTCCAGTAAGCCCATCAACATGACACCATTGCTGGTTTTAGACCTATGTACTTCTTAAACTGCCACTGCTTCTGTTACTCAAGCTTATCCAAGAAACCTGTTCTTACCCCTTACCTAACACTCCCATCCGTGTGGAAACCCATACAGTTAACACATGAGGTTTATAAAGATGAACTTATCAAATTGCATCCAAGAAGCAGTATTAGGGAGGACCGTCAAACAATCCCCTTCTCTTCCACAGCGAGACAGATGCCCAAGCCTGTCAAATTAAAGTGTCTCAGTGTGAACTCTCTAGCACAAGGCAGAAGGCTGAGAGACATACTTTTTCCTTATTGCAGTCAGAACTTGAAGTACTTAACGTTGCATATTAGAAAACTAGTACCTCTAACTTCAAAATTTGCACTACCCATCCATCAGTTTCTGGGTGGAGAGCAGCTATGCTGTTCCTTATGAAATCAATACTACTTATAGCATCACCCACTGTGTTTTGTGTAAACCGTGTCTTAGAAATTCCTTAACCTGTAGCCCTGCTCAGCAATTCATGTGCTGAATGACAAATTAATGAGTAACTTTGACATGTTTCTTCTACGTTGACAGTTTTTGCTGGTGTTCCAGTGGTGCTTTTAAATATAAGTACAGGGAATCTTTCCCAGATCAATAGATCCTGTCAAAATAGTGGTAAAAAAAATCCCTTTATTCTATCATTGTCTTTGATATACAGAAATAGTCCAGGGAGCTAATGAGATCATCAGGTCATGAACCTTAAATTGAGAAGGCAGAGAAAAAATCTGTCAATAGGGAACAAAAAATAATACCTTCTTTTTCTCTTATCCTGTACTTAAACCAGTCTTAGTTGCACCCAGGTTGATTCTTAGTCTTTGAGATCTCACCTGCTGCAGTAAGGCAGTAAGTGTTTCTTTCTGAGAGAATCCACTAAAACTTAACTAAATATAAAGAGTGATACTCAACAGAGAGGCTAGAATATGTTGTGATATATATGTGGTTATAATTATACACATAGTATTTTCTCATGGTTAGTGAAAATGAACAATAAACAGGAATACTGGCACCCCAAAGACATTTCGTTTCATGCATATGGGAGTTCTTATAAAGTCTCATTATGTCTTTATCCAGACATAACTGCAATGAATTATTCTTTTATGCTGTTGGGCTTAGACTTTCTATTCACCTTCTTCCTGTCCTCAGCCTCCTCTGTCTATGAATGATACAGTCACAGACAAGGTCAGATATATATAAAATGTATCAAATATTAAATGTATAAGAAGTATTAAATATTTACTCAACATCTGTCCTCAATGCCAGAAGCAGATTGCCTGTCTGTGCACTCTACATAGGTAATCCACAGTCAAACTGATCTGAGTAACTGGATCATTCTGAGACTTTCCAAAATCTTACCAATTCCCCAGATTTGTCAACACCTTGGAATTGTAGAATCATGGAATGTTTTAGGCTGGAAGGGACCTCTAGAGGTCATCTGGTCCAACCTCCCCACACAAGTAGGGACACCTCTACCTACTACAATCTCTACCTACTCTGAGGACAAATATCCCCAGGTGTGTGTTCAAGTTAACCTGCATGGTTTTGCCTGTGGCTTTGCCCTGGGAGCTCTACCAGTCTATTAACAAGTCTCAACTGAGAAGCATGGGCATGAGATGACAGGTACCTTACAAAGCTGTAGCTGGCTATTTACATGTTTCTAGCATGTCCCAGCAAACCGTTGAAAAGAGCTTGAGTGCACCCACTGGTCCAACACATCCGGTTGTATCATCCAAGAACAGCCAAACCTTGTGTTAGCGGGTGGGTTGTAACAGGGCTGGATGAAAAGGTCCCCAGCAGCGCAGAGTAACCTTTCTTCCCCATTTACAAGTCACAATATGTTTATATAGTGTGTTGGGTTTGTATCTGGCAGGATTTTGGTTGCAGGAAAGGGAGCTACTGGCATGGCAACTGTAAGAAGCTTTGAGAATCTCTCCCAGCTCCAAGCTGGACTCACCTCTAGCCAAGCCTGAGACAGTCACCACCTCTTCAATAACATATTTAAGAACGTAAAAACCTGTTGGGCGAGTTCTTTCGATTTGGAGGTTCTTCTCTTTTGGAGAGGATTGGGATGAGAGAAAGACAATGTGGACACCAAGGTCAGTGAGGAAGGAAGGAGGGAGAGAAGCACATCAGAGCAGCCATCCCTTTTAGCCAGTGGTAACAAGGCAGGCTGAGCCCTTGCAGCCATGGAAATCAATGATGAGGCAATATCCTGCCTGCAGCCCATGGAGGACTCTCTGCCAAAGCAGGGTATTTCTCCCAAAGGAAGCCAAAACTCTGAGGGAAGCCAATTTTGGAGCCAACCATCACTGGGATGCTTGAGGCCTGCAGAAGGGACCCACGCTGGTATAAGTTCATGGAGGACTGTCTCCCAGAGGAGGGATTCCCCATTGCAGCGGGGGAAGGATACAAACAGTTTTCCCCCTGAGGAGGAAGAAGAAGTGGCAGAAACAAAGTAGTGAAAGTAGCAGAGCTGGACCAGGAAAGAAGGGAGGGGGGGAAGGTGTTTTTAAGATCTGGTTGTATTTATCACTGTCTTACTCTGATTCAATTGGCAACCTGGTGATGGTTTTGTTGTTTAAATTAAATTGATTTTCTTTCCCCAAGTCGAGTCTGTCTTTTGTCCAGCCCTATAACTGATGAGTGAGCCCTCCCTGTCCTTTGTTTCAACCCTTGAGTCTTTTGTTGTATTTTCTCCTCCTCATACCACCAGAGGGGGGTAGAAGTGAGCAAAAAGCTGTGTGGCGCTTTAATTGCCAGCTAAGCGGGCTTAAACCGTGACTTCATTGCTCGAGCCTGCTGCAGAGTGGGTAGGGGGTGACAGCTAAGTAATTCATCCCCAAACAAGCTTTTGCAAACAGGAGTTTTGTCAAGGAAGGAAGCTCCTTGGGTGCAAACTAGAGGAGCCAGGAGCCACCCCACTCCCTGTGTATAGAGGAATGGACACAGCCATGACAAATTCCTGGAGCTTCTTCTGCCTCCTGGCTTCAGTCTGGATTTATTTGGATTAAATTTCACCAGTGAGGAAATAACACCACTTAAAAACAAACCTATACTTTCTTATGACTAACTCCATCTGTCCTGTCAAAACTGCAGGGTTATTCTATGAAATCAACGCTTATTTCATTCTTATTTATAGCCACATCAGTTACTGATCTCCTCCTAACATGGTTCTCATTCAAAAGCAAGGGACTGAAATCCAGAAAATCTGAGGTTTTCAAAAACCACAACAGTTGTTCTGCTGCAATCTTCCTTAAAGTGCATGCTATCTATAAATTGCAGATGCAGTAGTAATTCATGGGATCTGTCTGTATAGAAAATGAATGACTATAGCTAGCTGTTAATATTTTTTAGAAACATATTTCTTGCCTGGTTTTCTTTAGGGCATCCTACTTTTCAACTGTGTGATATTAAAGAACGGAGTGTCCGGATACTTAGGAGGCTATGAAATATGACAGACAACACGATGATAGAAATTACCAATGCCTCAGCAACATAAGTATCACAAGATTTTCTCTTTAATAAAACATATCTTTGAAAAAAAAATTAAAATTATCTTAAAACAGTTTTAAAGCATTCTCTTACTGGAAATTTTAGACTACACATCTCTTATGTTCACCTTTGAAAATGCCCTTATAGTGGTCTGCAGATCACTACAGGGATATGCTCCTAAAATTAAATGTATGCCCATTAGGGCATCGGTGATGACTTTGTGATCTATTCAGAGAGCACTAAAATAGTTTTACTAAAGGAAACCTAATGACTCCTGCATCCAAAAAGTCAGTACACAAACTTAATTCCTTGTTGAATATCCAGGCAAACAGGCTTCATGAGCCTGATGAAGGCAGTGGTGATGAAAAAAATCAGTGAATTGAGTGAAAAGTGCTAAGTTAGTTTGTAATGATAGGAGAGAATCAGAGATCCATATCTTTATATCTTAGTTGCAAATTACTGACTGTCAGCTGTTTGGTTTATGATTGTGATGTTTCAGTTGACAACTGCTTGTTGCTCAAAATTGCATACAGGTCATTACATAAAATATGGTACCACACTTTTTTTTCAAATAATTCCTTCTTTCTCTAGTAATAAATTTATTCAAAACTATAGAGAGATACCTGTCTCTCTGTTAACAACAGAAGGAGACCATTTTAACATGGACTTGTTTGCCCCTTTGATCCAGGTTATCCCGTTTTAGGAGGAGTTTGATATAAGCAGAATAATCCTACCACATAATAATCAAATATAAACCATTTCCCCTTTTGCCTTCCCTGACATGTATTTCCTGTGAAGGTGTACCTTCCTGTGAAGGTGTACCTTCTGAACAAACTGCTCGAATGATTAGATGGGAGTATAATGCGACATGCCGACAGAACACCTGATTAGCAGGGTCTATTTTTAAATCTACTTTTGTCTTTACTTGTTTGTCCCATTAACTGCACACTGTAGGGTCTGGAGAATGCTTCTTCTTCTTCCATTTAACCAGGAGGCAGCAGGTGCAGAGCTCCCATGCCCTGAGAGATGGGAAAATTTGGCAGCAGGTAGGACAATGCCTCAAAATCACACAGTGGTTATCAAGAAAACCAGGTGCTTTTTTCTGAACAACCACTCAATCACCACTGCTCCTCTGTCCTGCTTCTGAGCACTGCCTTCCTTGTGGTCACTGCAGGTGAGGAAACTGCAGACTAGCAATGAGCAGAGCTGGTTTTATTATGTCTTGATATCTATTTGACATACCTACTATTATCAATAAGTTCAATAGCACAGAAATAAAATGAGAATTACAACGGTTAGCCTGTTTACTACATAAATAGCAACTGGTGTAAATCTGATGTAACATGTTCCTGCCTGTCTCACTCCTAGGTAATTTATAATAGCCTCAAGTTCCAATATGAAAAGCACATAGCTGCAGAGAGACATGTCAGCTTCCCTTACGCAGGCTGTCATTCCCTTGGAAACATAATAATTAATATGGCTGGTGTAACTGCTTCTGCCAGAAATATTTTTAGATTTCAGCCCATTTCAAGAAAATCAGAATTTAAGGGAAAAATTATTAAATGCTGAATGACAAACTACGGAAAGTGTTCCTACTGTCAGGTGAAACAAATGAACAGAAACTCACCCAAAATTCCTTGCCAATAATGTGAAAACTATCTTATCCAGAAAATATAAAATGAAAACAAAATAACAACAATAGTAAAGATGAATATTAACTGGACAAGGAATAAAGGCAGCTAAACAGAATTGAAATGATTCTTAATGACAGGAGAGATCCCTGTCTGCTTAGATGTTTTCCCAGGTTTGGAAGTGCTGGCATGCCCCACCAGCTGCCTCTCCAACAACCTCTGCATTGAGAAAAGCATGCTGCTTGCTAGAGCTACTCAAGAGCATGTGCTCTCACAGCTGTGGACTCAGGGGCTCTTCCCTGCATGAGAAGGGGCTACAAGAGATGAAACAAATGCAGTTGCACCGTGTTCAGTGTACTAGGCTGTCAGATGTAATTAATTCTCATGTAGCATTGATCAGTGAAATAAGACACAATTAAACAAGTTGTAACCAGGACTTAAAAGTGACATTAATTTGCCAGTTAAGAAAGGAATTTTTTTTTTTCCCAGTTAAAGATTCATTGTATAGGTTTCCATCTGTAGAGCTGTTTAAAGGGAGGTAAGTCTGCTTGTGATGTGTTCCTAGGCTTTGCTCTGTAAATATCACCACTAAAAGGCTTCTCTATTATAAAGGCCTATATTATGACATACAATACCTTAAAAGCCAAAGAAATGTGACTGCTTGGTGTGGAGGAAGGACCCCTTGGCTGCATGTGCACAAGCATCACCTACTTTTAAAGCTGATCAGATGAAGAATTGACCACACACAGATATTGCAGAAATCACAACATTTTTGAATCAATGAGACTGCATTACATGAATTGCTAGGAGCTGTTACAGGGTTTGGTAGGCAAATAAGACTGGTACCTAGAGTTACCAAAGGAAAAAGTGTGTCTGGTTTTAAATTGCAGACTAGGGGAAAAAGTATAATAAAAATTAGAGAATAAGAGGTTAAGAAAGGCTAATGGAAAGTAAAACTGGTACCATTTTCAGACTAAACAAACCCACATCTTTCCAGTGAAGTAGATGCTGAACTACAATTGTTTTTAAGTTTTTAGTGCTAAGCAGAGCAAAATTATTCCTTTGCATATCCTGCATGGGCAGTCCCAGATATGTGCATCATTATAACATTTGCCCTTCTTCCAAGAGCATAATATTAACACGTGTCCACCTGTTAACTGTGCTTTTTTTTTTCAGCAAAACTGACCCCAAGTCATTCTCCAGTCTGTATTGTTGCAGAAAATACTCTTTTATTTCTGCACTGAATTATTGTACCATGCAATACTCGGTCCCTTTCTCTACTTCAGCAAAGTCACTCTGAATCTAAAGAGTGTTCTCCATTGTCCTCAAAGGATCCCTAGTTATGTGTCATCTATGACTTCTTCCTATTTTATTGTTTCCCTCTTTTGCATATAAAGATGTTAGCTGAGACAATGCGAAAACCCTTAGCAGGCTTCTGACATTTATTTCTTCTCCCCTTTCCAATGAGTTATGATTCTGTCTTACAAGGAAGTTAAGTAGGTTTCAAGTGACTTTTTTTTCTTGATAAATATATACAGGTTCTTATCTTCTTCTTCTGGATGCTAGCTACTATTTTGTCGAACCAAGAATTTCAGTACATTTCCAGGAAATATAGGTCAATCAGCTTAATGTTTATGCCTTAATTCATTCTTCTTCTCCCTTATGAAAAATAGCTACTTTCCACTTTTGTCTTCCCCTTTTTTTAGTGGAAGAACTGCATCTAGAACCTGTTCCCATTATTTAATTATTATTTCAAGATTTAAAACCATAGAATGGTAGGGGTTGGAAGGGACCTCTGGAGATCATTGAGTCCAACCCCCCTGCCAGAGCAGGATCACCCAGGGAGGCCACACAGGAACAGATCCAGGGGGGGCTGGAAAGTCTCCAGAGCAGGAGACTCCACAGCCTCTCTGGGCAGCCTGTTCCAGGCTCTGTCACCCTCACAG